>VMDO01011385.1:0-59968 GCA_007922755.1 Pedetes capensis | reverse complement strand
AAAAGCTACTATACAGCAAAGGAAACAATCAACAGAGTCAAGGAAGAGCCCACTGAATGGCAGAAAATCTTCACATCCTACACATCTGACAGAGGACTAATTTCTAGAATTTACAAAGACTCAAGAAAGCAAATCCCAAGACAACAAATAACCCAATTCAGAAGTAGGCAAAGAAATAAACAGACAGTTCTCAAATGAAGAAGTTCATAAGGCTAAGAAGCACAGGACAAAATGCTCAAGATCCCTAGCCATTGGGGAAATGCAAATCAAAACAACTCTAAGATTCCTTTGATCTCCAGTAAGAATGGCCAAGTTCAACAAAACAAATAATAACAAATGTTGGCAAGGATGTGGAGAACAAGGAACCATCTTACACTGTTGGTGGTCCAACCATTTTAGAAATCAGTATGGAGATACCTCAGAAAACTAAAAGTAGAACTGCCATGTTGTTGTTGTTAGGTGCCGTCAAGTCGGTATCTGACTCATAGCGACCCTCTGTACAACAGGGGAAACACTATTGTCAGTGCTTCTCTGCTGTTTATAGGGTTTTCAATGGCAGATTGATTCTTGGGAGGGGTTGCCAGGTCCTTCTCCCAAGCCTACAGCTTCTGGTGTTCCCAGGAGGTCTCCCATCCAGGTACTAACCAGGCCCGATCCTGCTTAGCTTCTGAGATCTGATGGGATCGGATGCCACAGGGCTATAGCTGCAGGCAGAACAGCCATACAACCCAGTTATACCGCTACTAGGAATATACCCAAAGGGAGCTGAGTCATCATACCACAGAGATACCTGCATCTCCATATTCAGTGCAACCCTCCTCACAATAGCAAGGATATGGAACCAACCAAGATGCCCATCAACAGAAGATTGAATGAAAAAATATGGTATATATACACAATGGAATACTACTCAGCAATAAAAAATAAAATGTCATTTGCAGCAAAATGGATGCAACTGGAGAATATCATCTTAAGTGAATGAACACAAGCTCAAAAAGAGAATGCCATATGTTCTCATCCATATGTGGGAGCTGAATCTTACTTAAAGGAAGAAAAAATCCTATGCATAAGTTGAGACATAAAAATGCACAGTTAAACTTAGTGAAGAAGGGATAATATAATGAGTAGAAAGAAGGAGGGAGAGAACTAGCAAAGGGAAGAGAAGATTGCAGATGGTGAGATGGGGAGGAGAAACAATGTAGAGGGATAAAGGGGGAACAAATAGTCTCAGTGCAAATGATGCAACTTCATGAGTACTTACACAGGAAAAATAAGGGAACATAACCCAAATATGCATATGAGTTTTACTACATATTAGCGAAAAGTTTCCATAAACCTTGTAAGTTGATAAAACTGTAACAAAAAGTGATGTAATAATTACATAATGGAAAAAGCAAATGCTGTATTACTCTGTGCTCCACCAACATTTACCAATAAAGGGGGGAAAAGAGAGAGGTTTTATCAAGGAAGAAAAGAATTTTCAAATACCAAAAACTCCCTTTAGAGAGTTTTTCTTTAACGTCCAGTGGAATTGGTTCCAAGACACCTCCCATCATTGACACCCATATCCACAGATACTCAAAATAAAGGACTTTTATATAAACAAATAAAATAGGGTGACATTTGCACATAACATATACACATCCTCCCCTATACTTTAAATCATCTCTACATTACTTATAGTAGCTGAAAATGAAAATGTTATGTATGTAAATAGTTGTTATACTGGATTTCTTAGGGAATAATGGCACACTCAGCACAGAGGTAATTTTTTAGACTCTCTTTGGTCCACGGTTGGTTGAATCTGTGGGACCCTCAGATACAGAGGGCCAACTGTATATTCATAGCAAAGCACAGAGTTTTATTGTAAGCCATGAATGAATAAAACACAGTGTAGGTTGTAAAGGAAGTCCTTACCTGCCTAAAGAGTGAAGAGCACTTCTGGGATTAAGGATCTGGAACTGTGGAAGACAAAAAGGAGTGGACAGATATTGGAGGGGGCTGACAGAACTCACATAAGCAGTAAGGCATATCCCTCACCTGGAACAGACTGGGAAGGTGTTGAGCCCCCTTGGAGAAGACCTATATTCATCTTGCTGTTTTAACAATATGGCATCCAGATGGCAGGACAGCAATAGGGGAGGGAGGCAAGAGCCTAATGTAACACTTCTTTTTCTTCATTGCCTACTTCTGGCATGCAGAAAATCCAGAATTTGAAGGAGTAGAGAGGAAAAGTGGGCCACCAGAAGCTTCTTTTTGTAATGAAGAGGCTGCAAAATCATGTGGGTCTGCAATCAGAAACAAGCAGCTAAGACTGATATAACCAATGAGGTTCCAGATTAGCCACCCCATAGCAGAGAATAAAGGGCACATAGAAGAGTGTTCATGGTCCCTGCCTTCATTCTGCCCTACTCTGCTCCCTCCAGTTACCAGATTTTATAAGAGGAGGGGAAGTGAAGTTAAAATAAAGATAGATAAAATAAACACTTTTCCAAAGAGGCAGATTCTTTCAACTGGAGTAATGGATTGTATGTCTGTACCCTCTATCGCCAACCCAGTAGGGTAGAAAGTTCTTGCGGTAGTTTAATTCAATTCTAGAGAACATTTTTGTACATCTTAGTAGCTGAGTGTGCATTCCAACCCCACTGTACATGTTTTGGTGCTGATATAGAAGTCAATTTAGAGTCACAAGGAAGATAAAGGGAAAAGTGTTCAGCTCCATGAGGGAGTGAGAGATGAGATAGGCATTTCAGGAAAGCCTGCACTGAGGAGGGAACACTTGAGCCATGCCTTGAAAGATGAGCAACTATACTTCTCTAGAGGCAGTCAGGCACTTCACTTGCAAAATCAACTTTCTCGCAGCCAGGCGTGGTAGTACACACCTGTAATCTCAGCGCACAGGAAGCGGAGAGGGAAGATTGTGGGATCAAGGTCAGCCTGAGCTACATAGTGAGACCTTGTCTCAACAAACCAGAAAACAAAGACCAACCAAATAACAATAACCCCCAAACTTTATGGTTGAGAAATTAATGGTTTACATGGTATGACTTAAAGGATGCCTGGGAGGACCTCTGTAGAACGAAACACTCCCTGACACTGTGCCATGCCAGCACAATGTCAGGACTTCTCTGCTATTCATAGGGTTGTCAATAGATGACTGTTCTGGGATTGCTTTAGGAGTGGGCTGCTAGGTCCTTCTCCTATTTTTGTGGTTCTAGGGGGTTGAACTCAGGGCCTAAGAAAGCACAGAGCAGCACTCTACAAACTGAGCTAATCCCCAGCCCAGGAAGGACTTCTGTTTTTGTTGTTGTTAGGTGCTTTGAGTTGGAACTAACTCATAGGGACCCGATTTACAAAAGAACAAAATACTCTGTCATTCTGTGCCAGACACATGATCTTTTTTATGTTTAAGCTCATTGTTGCAGGCACTGTGTCAATTCATCTACTTGAGGGTCTTCCTTTTATTGTTGACCTGCCACTCTCCCAAACATGATGTCCTTCAACAGGGGTTGGTCCCTCCTCACAACATGTCCAAATATGAGCCAGGCATGGTGGCGCATACCTATAATCCCAGCAGCTCGGGAAGCGGAGGCAGGAGAATCACAAGTTCAAGACCAGAGGCAGTCTGTGTAACTTAGCGAGACCCTGTTTCAAAAAGTAAAAAAATGGGCTGGGGGTGCAGCTCAGTGATCCAGCACTTGCAGAGCATGCAAGCATAAGGCCCTGGGTTCAACCCCTAGTACCAAAAAAAAAAATGTCCAAATATGTAAGATACAGTCTAACCATCTTTGCTTCCAAGGAGCACTCTTGTTGCACTTTTTAGACAGATTTGTTGGTTCTTTTTGCAGTGCATTGTATATTCAGCATTGATCTCAAGTACCATGATTCAAAAGCATCAATTCTGCTCCTGTCTCCCTTATTCAATGTCCAGCTTTCACAACAATATAATGCACCTGAAAATACTATGGCATGAGTCAGGCATGCCTTCATCTTCAATGTGACATCTTTACTTTTAAACAGATTAAAGAGGCCTTTTTCAACAGCTTTTCCCAATGCAATGCATCTTTTGATTTCTTGACTGCTGCTTCCATGGGTATTGATTATAGAACCAAGTAAAGCAAAATCTTGGCAATCTCAATCTTTTCTCCATTTATCATGATGTTGCATACTGGCCCAATTGTAAGGATTTTTGTTTTCTTGATGTTGAGGTGCAATTCATACTTAAAGTGATATTCTTTGATCTTCATCAGTAAATGTTTCAAATCCTCTTCACTTTCAGCAAGTAGAATTATGTCATCCTCATAATGCAGGTTATTAATGAGTCTTCCTCCAATCATGATGCCACATTCTTCTTCATAAAGTCCAGCCTCTTAGATTATTTGCTCACCATAGAGATTGAAGAGGTATGGTGAAAGGATGCAGCCCTGATGCACACATTTCTTGACTTCAAACCGGCCAGTGTTTCCTTGTTTTGTTTGAATGACTGCCTCCTGGTCCATGTACAGAATCCTCACAAGTACAATTAAGTGCCCTAGTATTCCCAATCTTCACAATGTTGTCCAAAATTTGTTGTGATCCACACAGTCAAATGCCTTTGCATAGTCAATGAAATATAGAAAGGCATCTTTCTGGCATTCTCTGCTTTTGGCTAATATCCATCTGACATCAGCAATGATGTCCTTTGTTCCACACCCTCTTCTATCATTAGTGTCTAACACATCACACCTGTTCTTGAGGTGGTCTCTAAAGTCAGGATTATACACTGGCTCTCGTGTACTTGTTCTAACTTTCTTCAGTTTCAGTTTGAATGTGCATATGAGCATTTGATGATCTGATCTACCATCAGCACCTGATCTTGTTATGACTTTTGATATCACACAGAAAATTATCATTCTAGTGCTATTCTTTTGGTCTTGAATGGTTCCTAGACTAGTGCTTCTCAAACTATAATGTGCATATGAATCACTTGCAGATCTTAAGGTGCAGATTCTGATCAAGTAAAATCTTGGACCTGAGATTCTGCATTTCTATTGGGCTCCCAGAGGTTGTTGATGCTACCAGTCCATGGACCACATTTTGGGTAGCAAGATAATAGAGCACCTTAATATATGAAGCTAATAATAGCTGACATTTGTTTTTGTTGTTGTTGTTTTTGTTAGGTGCCATCATGTCAAGTCCAACTCAAAGCATCCCTATGTACAATAGACAACACCCTCCTGGATACTGTGCCATGCCCAGCACTATGTGAGTGTTCTTTGCTATTCATAGAATTTTCAATGGTTGATTGCTTCGGGATTGCTTTAGAAGTGGAATACCTTGTGTCCTTCTCCTATATTTGCAGTGCTAGAGATCAAACTCAGGGCCTCATAGAGTGCACAACAGCACTCTATCAGTTGAGCTAAACCCCAGCCCAGCTAACATTTACTGTGACCTTATTTCATATAGTCATTGGGCAAAGCCTTTCAAAAACCATCACCTCCTTTGATCCTCATGTTAATGTTATGAGGAAGAAGAATCTCCAGTAATCAGAATTAGAGAACTTTTAGTAATTTGCCCAAAGTCCCTGCTATGATGATGCTTGGATGGAATTCACGCTGCCTCATCTTGGACCATAACTCTTTGCTATTGCACTCTACTGCCTCACAGAAGGAGTAACAACTTAAGGTGATATTTTGGGCTCTGCCTTGTTGTTTTTTTTTTTAAGAAAACAGACCTTTCTTGTTTTTATAGGATCCAGTATGTCTAGCAGATACAGATGTAATTGATCCGTTTAGCAAGACTGGGAAACCCAAAGCTCATTTGCTCAGTCACCACACTTATCTCCCATAGCAGCCTCTAAAACACCACCTCAAGCCCCTGGGGTTCTAGAATACTCAGTTTATAGCCTACTGCTTTGAAATGTTAGCAGTTCTCCTTTCTGGGAGATTAGTGGACAAGAGTGAACTCAATATCTGGATAGAGACTCAATCAGGGACCCTGGAAATAGAAAGGGCATCAAAACAGAGATGGGAGATCACAAACAGCAACATCACTGTTTGCTCAGTTTATTCTATCTTCATAACTTCTCTGGGTTTACCTGGTTTCTTTTCCCTTTTCCCCACCATTTGTTTGCACCCCTGTTCCAAGGAGTAGGCTTTGGAAAGCATCTAGTCCCACGGTTTTAAAATATTGCTATGTGGAACCTGGAGCTCCTCCAGACCCTTCCATCACACTCCTGTATAGGATGAGTTTAAGGAGGAAGAGGAGAGGGGGATAACATGGATTCGAGAGTTCACCATCAGAGAAGCAGAGAGCCTGAGAATCTAAGGAGTTGTGAATTCTAGCTGCAGATTTTTGTTCCTGACATAGGCCAACCTGACATGGGCATTCAAGTACCACACTGCTAACTGTGTGCAGACTAATGCTATGTCTCTTGGTTTCTAATATGGGCTGTTGAATGCTTCCCACTTCCTTCCTGACCCTGGCTATCTCTCGTTCCTCAAGTAGGGGAGCCTTTGTGTTCAGAATCTCAACAAATTCTGGAAATCGACACTGGATAATTATTCCATTTATGCATGTTTATACATCATATTTCATTAGGCATTTCAACTCTAGTATTGTGAGTGATCATGCTCTAGTCTCTTCCTTTCAGCTATATTAGCAAATGTCATCTCCTCAAAGAGGTATTCCCTAGCAAACCTATCTATAAAAGCATTCCCACACCCTAGTTTGTTTTCTTCACAGCTTTCATCACTGCCTACCTTTATGTATTTATTGCCTCTCTCCTCACTGAATGGTAAGCTTCAGCTCACTATTGTTTCTGGCAGAACATAAACCATTACCTGGGACACAATGATGCTCAGTTAATATTTCTTCAATGAACAGATGAATGAACAAACCCACTTCCCACTTAACTACAAACGTATTAATTAGATCTGTGGACTTTCTCTTTTGATAGGAGGGCATATAACATGAGCTTGTGTATTCCCCGGAATGTGGTAGTGTCTCAATAATTAAGTGTCTCAAAGGGAGATAGCTATGGAGAGAGAGGCATGGCTTCATGATTTTTGCTCTGTGTAAGTACATTGTGGCATTCACTCCAGGACAGTAAGATATCAAAATCAGAATTATCTAGAAAGCACTTTTCATATACCAAATACAGAGTCCAAGTTTTTAAATTACTTATAAATTCAAAAAAAATCATAAAGGGAAATTATGAAAAAGAAATATTGCTTTCATGATACAAACTATCAAAAGGACATGAGCTTTCTCTTTTATCAACAGGTCAGCATGTACTATCTCGAAAGGGTTGCAGGCAATATTGGACTGGCAGTGCCTCCAGGGCACCTCTAGAAAATTCTATGATTCTAAGCCTGCACACATCCCATGGCATGTGATCTGGCTGTCCGACATCTCTTTCCTAAGGAGTGCCTCTCACTAAAGAAAATGCTCAAATTGTTTTCACTGTCACACAAATAAAAGCTATGGAAATTACCGAACCACAAGGGAGCTGCAGTCAAAGCAGTCTTGAATGAGCACTAACAAGAAGACGTGCCCTGAAATGAAGGCAAATGTTCCCTTTCCCTCCCTCCCCCATGCTAATCACATTCCATTTTTCAAGACAATGGCACCTATCCAGTGGGGCGTTTAATTTATGCAAATCCACAGCAGCTCTTAGGTGGAACCAACACAGCAAGGGACCACAGAGGCAGACCTTGATGTTCTAATTTAAATTCTGTCCTCATGGCTTCAAGAATGTAAAGTACCTCATATACAATGTGAGCTGCATCCATTAGTGTCCAAACCTGCTGCCAGGTGAGGAGGACCAGATGCTGGCACGCTTTGACTTTTTAAAATCATTGTTTGAAAACACACACACACAAAAAAAATCTGCTTATTGAGGAAAAAATGAGTAGAATATAAAGAAACCAGGTCATAAAGATGGTCAAAAACTCAGGCATAGTTATTGCTAATATAATGATATTCCAGACCTTTTTCCAAGCATATGTATGTACACAGACTTTTCAAAACTAGAAATTATAATGTACTTTTGTAGCTAGCACTATATCATAAAAATTCTTCCCTGTCAAGATATGTAGGTTTATTACTGGATGTGGTGGTGCACATATGTAATCCCAGAGACTCTGGAGGTTAAAGCAGAAGAATCACAGGCTCAACACCAGGGGCAGCCTGTGTAACTTAGTGAGGCCCTGTTTCAGTTTAAAAAATAAATAAACAGGGTGCAGCCCAGTGGCAGAACACTCACAAAGCACGTACAAGGCTCTGGGCTCATCCCCCTAGTACCACACACAAGAAAACAGACATGTAGATATACACTATCAATGGCTGGTTTCTGATTTTTCATTATATAAACACATATGCAGTGAAAATACTTGCGATGAAATATGTAATTATTTACATAGAATAATTATGTTAAAATGGGATTCTAGGGTCAAAGGGTATGTACAGTTCAAGAATTATATTTCTGCTACTACATTTGGTATTATCCATTTATTATTGTTGTTGTTATTATTATTATTATTATTATTATTATTATTATTATTATTACATGAGCAGTGAGCACTTACTGAGGTCTTACTATCTATCAAACACTGTATGAAGCATTTTATACATTTGATTCTCACCAAGTTTCTATGGGATAGGTATGATGCCCATTTTACAGATGGAGAAATCAAGCTAGAGATATGTTAAGTAATTAAAGTTAGCTAGCAAGTGGCCTGGGCTGGGATTTAGCTCAGTTGGTAGAGCGCTGCGCTGCAGTCTCTGAGGTCCCAAGTTCAATTCCCAGCACTGAGAAAATGGGAGAAGAGCCTGGCAATCCACTCCCAAGGCGATCCCCAAACAGTCAGCCATTGAAAACCCTATGAGGGTCGCTATGAGTCGGATACCGACTCAAGGGTACCTAACAACAACAGCAAGTGGCCTCATTCAGAATAGAACTCAGGCAGTAGCCTATGATCTTAATCACCACATCACCTTTATAAATTTGGTCAAGCAAGCAGTCAACCTGAAGATTTTAAGTTCTAGGCCACAACCTGAATTATAATTATTTCATTATATTTTCCAAATTTATCTTCACTCATCAAAGAAAGTACCTTGTCCAGGAAATGTGCCACAAATCGTATACTTCCCAAAAAGTCTCCTGTGGTACCAAGTCTTTCCTGAAGCTTTCAGCTAATCTTACACTCACTTTTTAATTGCAAGTGTTTGCAAGCAGGTTTCATTGGGAGTTCATTGTAATGTTGAGGTGACCCTGTCTCCTGTAGCTGCTACTCTTAACACTGATGACTGCTTATGAGTACTATTCTGTCTTCCACTTCAATCACTGAAGCAGTGAGACCTGGGTATGGAAATGTGCACCTGTAATCCCAGTACTCAGGAGGCTGAGGCAGGAGGATCATGAGTTCAAGGCCAGAGGCAGCCTAGGCAATTTAGCACAACACTGTCTCAAAATAAGAAATACAAAAGAGCTGGGTTTTCTGGTCAGTGGTAGAGCCCTTGTCTAGCATGTGTGAGGCCTTAGGTTCAATCCCCATGTACTACAAAAAAAAAGAGTAGAGGGAGTCAGATGTGGTGGTGCAAGCGTGTAATCCCACTTCTCAAGAGGCTGAACTAGCAAGATCATGAGTTCAAGCCCATCTTGAGCTACATAGTGAGTTTGAGGCCAGCCTAGGCTAAATAGTGAGACCTTGTCACAAAAAAAAAAAGAAAAGAAAAGAAGAGAAAATAAAATAAAAGAAACAAAGCAGAGAGACTAAGCATGCTTGACCTGGATTTGCATCTCGGTCTCACAAATACAAGACATGTGATATCAAATAACCTACTTAGCCTCTCTATGGCTTACTCACTTCATTCATAAGAGGAAGGTGATAAAATGATACCGAATTCACTGGTATTTTTTGTAAAATGAAATGAGAAAATGTGTGTAAGACACTTAGAATGTGAGCTATTATCATTAGAGAATCACTGCTGCCTATTTGTCAAAAGCACAAACTTTGGAGTCAAAACTTAAAGATTTAATTCTTGGCCCTGACCTTTCCAGTTGTGTGATCTTTCACAATTTATTTCTCTCTGTGCCTCAGTTTTCTCATCTGAAATGTGAGGTACCTATGTCATAGAGTTTGTATGACAACTCAGTGAGTTAATTTATATAAAATGCTTAGAAGAGTACCAGATACGTAGGAAATGTTGCCTATTAATTTTGTTGTAGGTGTCATTAGTAAAGTATTATAAAGTCTACTTTAAAAAGACATGAAATATTGGTGAAGATGTAGAGAAATGAACATTCATACATTGCTTGATGGGATTATAAAATGGTGTAGCCACTGTGGAAAAAGTTTATCGGTTCCTCAATAATTTAAGTATGGCATTACCATGTTGTTGTTGATGTTGTTGTTGTTGTTGTTAGGTACTATCGAATCGGTATCCAACTCATAGCTACCATGTGTGCAACAGGCAAAACACTATTGTCAGTGCTTCTCTGTTATTCATAGGGTTTTCAATGGTGGATTATTTTGGGGAGTGGGTTGCCAGGTCTGTCTCCCAAGCCTATAGCAACTGGTGTTCCCAGGCAGTCTCCCATCCAAGTACTAACCAGGCCTGACCCTGCTTAGCTTCCGAGATCTGATGGCATTGGATGCCACAGAGCTACGGCTGCAAGCTAGAATTACCATAGGACTCAGCTATTTTATTCTTAGGTATATGCTCAAAAGCATACAAAGTAGCTATTCAAACAAAACCTTGTACACAAATGATAACAATAACATTATTCACAATAATTATAAACAACCCAAATGTCCATCAATTTAGGAATGAATAAATAAAATGTGTCATATCAAAACAATGGAATTTTATTTGGCCATAAAAATGAATTACTGATATATACTACAATATGGATAAACTTTGAAAACATTATATAAGTAAAAGAAGCCATTCACTAAGGATTACATATTGCATGATTCTATTTACATGAAGTCCCCAGATTAGGTAATTCTAGTGCAGACAGGAACTACATTTGTGGTTTCCTGACTCTGGAGCAGGGAAGGAGGGGACATAGGAATGGGGAATGACTGCTAATGTTTATGCAATTTCTTCTTGGGGTGATGAAAGTATTCAAAAATTTGATTGTGGTAATGATTGCAAACAGAGAATACTTACAAAAGACATGAATTATATGCTAAAAATGCATGAACTTTATAGTAGATAAGTTACACCTCAATAAAGTTTTTTATAGGCTTGTATAAGTGAGAATTGGGAAAAAGACATGGTAATTCACTCTGAAAGCACTAGCGAAACAATCAGCCATTGAAAACCCTATGAACAGCAGAGAAGCACTGACATAGTGCCAAGCATGGCACAGTGTCAGGGAGTGTTTTGTTCTGTTTTCCATAGGGTCGCTATGAGTCAGACCCAACTCGATAGCACCTAACAACAACAACATCAGGTGAGGGTTAAGTTCCCCTTATACCACTTTGGCAGCAATTTCTCTCAAGCAAGATGGGGTCTTTCATGGTCTTAACAATATGATCTAATCAAAGATTTGTCCCTTTCCAAAGCAGTAGTAACCAGATTGCACCATGGCCCACTTGGGTCATTGTAATTGAATCACATGTTTTGAGTCTTACTGTAGCCATGGATTCTCATTGTCTTGTAATCTGTTACAGTCAACATAATTTCATGGAATAAAAAACCATAATGGAGACTGAGAACCTTGCCTATTGGACTTTCAGTTGTATCCATAGTGCCTGTGTGGTACATAGTAAGTGTTCAATAAATATATAATGAATAAATAAGTTGATGAATAGACAAGGCAATGTGAGTTGTGACAAGAATTTTGTAACAGAAATTTGTAGCAGAAAGATTTTGATTCTAATATCATCTCCCCTATTTACTAGATATACGACACCTAGCAAATCTTTTAAATTACCTCAAATTCAATTTCTTTTCAAACAAAGAAAACAAGCATCTCCTTTATAGGTGTAAGTTTTTTTACTGAGATAATGCATACTATTTAATAACTCAGTAAATGTTTCTTTTTCTTCTATCAATTAGAGAAGGCCTGGGGCACTGGAGAGCTCACTGCTGATAAATAACTTTTGGTTAAGTCCTAAGGGGGCAATAAACATAATAAGTGACACTTTCCAAAGCATAAACTTAAAGTGATGTGATATGTCTTCAACCATGGAAGCTAGCAATGAAATTCAAACTCATAAAATGCTAGAATTGGGAGAGTTCTTAGTAAGTGATCCTCTCACCCTGTTGCTAGACTTGATAGAGAACCCTCATATGCCATGACATTGGTGGGCCATTTGGAGACTCTGGCTTAATAATATTGAAAGGGCAAAGAAATAGCTGGCAAAGCGGATTGCAGACATCTGGGAGACAATTGGTGAGAAATTCCAGGAGTGATTCACTGTCTTTACTCCTGAAAAAGTCTCCTATGATGTTTGACAGCTTAATCACCATGTGTGTATTTATTCAGGGTGAAGCAAAGGTTACCATCCAAGAGAGAACCAGTAGAGGAACAGGTGTTGATCTTCAACCTTCTAAATATATTAGTCAAAGCAGAATATTCACAGCAGGGAAACCAGCCAGCATATCTACAGGCCCTGTTTACACTTAAATTTTAAGGGTCAAGTTTTAGCTCCTGCATTAAATTTGGGACCTTATTTTCTCATGAAAAAAACTATCTGCACTTGGCTCTCTACTGTTCCATGAAAGATGGTGTACAACAAAAGGAGACAAATAACATCTCCATTTATTAAGGTCCTGAACTGAGAACCAAACTGTTAACTAATCAAGAAAATAATAGGCTCATTTGGAAAATAAATAAGGATAATTAATTTGCTAACGTGCTTTCCATAGTTGATAATGTGAAGTGTGACAGATGTGTCAGCTTATTACTTGAAGAAAGTGTATGTCATGAATTCTACTTCATAATAATGCACAGAAGCCTCAAGGGTGATGTTGGAACTCTAAGAGGGAAAAAAAAACACTGAGAGGCAGTATAGCTCGGTGGTTAAGTTATTGTTGTTGTTAGGTGCCGTCAAGTCGGTATCCGACTCATAGTGACCCTCATAGGGTTTTCAATGGCTGACTGTTTCGGGATTGCCTTGGGAGTGGATTGCCAGGCCCTTCTCCCATTTTTGCGGTGCTGGGAATTGAACTCGGGACCTCAGCAGCACAGCACTCTACCAACTGAGCTAAATCCCAGCCCATCGGTGGTTAAGAGCACAGGCATATTTTTCAGTCAAGACTGAAATTTCCTAGACTGATGTAAGAAGTAATCTAACACCCCATCAGCACACACACACACACACACACACACACACACACACACACATAAACACATACATACCCCACAAACTCACACATCCCAAACATGTAGAAATGCCTGATATTTGAAGTATAAATATTTAGTTAAGCTTAAAATCAAGAAAGGAAATATCCAGGTACCAGAAGCAAAAAAAATTCCCCAAATTTTAACTATTATTTGGAGACTAGTGGCTCAAGGAGATAAATGAACCAGATGCAATTCTTGTTGTTATTGTTAGATGCCATGGAATCAGGGTCCAACTCATAGCAACCCTATGTACAGCAGAACAAAACACTCTCCAATTCTGTGATTCTGTGCCAGGCACACAATCTTATTTTTGTTTAAGCCCATTGTTGCAGATGCTGTGTCAGTCCATCCAGTGGAGGATTCTCCTTTTATCATTGACCTGCCACTCTCCCAAACATGATGCCCTTCTCCAGGGATTGGTCCCTCCTGACTACATGTCCAAGATACGTAAGACGCATCTAGCCATCCTTGCTTTCAAGGAGCACTCTGGTTGCACTTTTTCTAAGATGGATCTGTTAGTTCTTTTTGGCAGTCCATGGTATATTCATCTCCAGCATCATAATGTTTGTCTCCAGCATCATAATTCAAAAGATGTAGTTCTTAGGGTCTGAAATTTTAATGCTTAAAAGAGGATAGGAGCCAGAGTTGCAAGTTCTGTGTATGGTAGAGAATTGTCATTGTTGTTAGGTGCCGTCAAGTCATATCTGACTCATAGTCAACCCCTCAGGTTTTCCATGGCTGATTGTTTCAGGATTGTCTTGGGAGTGGATTGCCACATCCTTCTCTCATTTTTGCAGAATCGAACTCAGGACCTCAGAGACTGCAGAATGGTGCTCTCCAACTGAGCTAAATCCCAGCCCGGTAGAGAATTAGAACTGGGGAAAGGGGAGAAGTGAAGAGGTGGTCTCCTCTGAAAAATTGCTGTCTTGCCTAAGGACAGCAATTATATGGTCCCTGCTCCAAATCAAAGATGCACATGAAGTCAACCTGAAAATACAAGGTGCTTAGATGACATGGCATGAAACCAGAGGAAAACAAAGAAAGAAAAATCATGGTAATCAGAAATAAAAAATAATATATCAATGGTTGCAATAAACATAAATGGATTGAAAGTACTTTTTGAAGCTAGAGACACTCAGATTAGATATGAAAAATTCAGGTATATTTTCTGCAAGAAACATGCCTACAACATCATAGCACCAAGAAATTAGAAGAAAAAAAGGATATTGAGACTGAGGATGTAGTCAGTGTAAAGCACTTGCCTAGTATGTGTGAGGTCCTGGGTTCATTTCCCACTACCACATAAAAAGGGGGAGAGGAAAAAACATGTAATAAGCAAACTAGATTTTAACTTAAGATGAAAACCAGTAAGTCAAAAAGACATATCACTTAATATTAAAAAAACAGCCACCAAGAAGAAAATTAATTTGTGTGCATCTAAATGTATAGCTCCAAAATGTATAAAGTGAAAGTTAACAGAGGTAAACTGAGAAATAACAAAATTTGTAATCATAGAGATTTAAACACACCTCCTTCAGGAACTGATAGATAAAATAGATAAAAGTCACTAGAGATATATCAGACTTGATTTCAACAATAAAACTTGAGCTCATAGGTACATTAAGAACTGGTCAATCTGATAAGGCAATGAATGCACTATATTATTTCAAATAAATGTCATTCTGGAAAAGGCAAAATTATGGAGAGAATAAAGAATCAGTGGTTTCCAGAGGTTTGGTGAGAGAGAGGAGTGAGTAGGAGGTGTAGAGGGGAATTTTAAGGCATTAAACTATTCTGTATGATACTGTAGTTATGTATACATGTCATTATACATTTGCCAAAACCCACAGAACTTGTAACAGCAAAAAGCAACCTTAATGTAAACTATGGACTTTATATAATGATGTGTCAATGTTGTTTCATTGATTGTGACAAATATACAACTGTTGTGCAGGATAATAGTGGGAAGACTATGTATGTTGGAACGAAAAGAATAAGTGGAAGGTCTCTGTACTTTCCACTCATCTTTTCTGTGAACCAAATACTGCTATTTTTTAAAAATAGAATCTATGTTTAAAAAAACACATATACATACTGAAGCCACAACCTGAAGAAGAAATATTTCTTCTAAGCACATGTGGAAAACATTGACTCATTTGTCAATGATATGAGTGATTTGTTTGCTCACGCAGATATATAGTTTCAAATACTGGAACAATAATTCCGAAATTTTTGTGCTATTTAAAATCTAAGCTGCAGATTCAACAGAGTTTAAAGTTTGATCTGCATTATTTATATTTTCTTTATCAACTTCTTAAATCTAGAGAATTACCAAAACAATAAATCAAGCCATGGCGTATAGAATTTACAGATTTCTATGGCTTAAAACTCTAACCATTTTGACCTACTTTAAGCTGCCAATATGATATCACTGGGAAAAGATGCATAGTAGCATGCTATTATATAACATTTTCTACATTCAGATACATTTGATGTAAATAACCTCAAAAGCATAAACAATAGTAAAATGTATAAATCCATTAAGGCATGATGGGTCTTGGATGCTTATTAACTGTTTTAGTATTTTATTTAATTATAATTTTGCATAATTTAATTTTTAATAATGGTTATTTTTAACAATCAGGTAGAAAATTTCTTGAAAATGTAACAATTGATGCTCACTAGCTGATAGTAGATGGTTCCAGAAATAATAAAAGTGAAAACAAAACTCAGTAAAATGGTTGGGCATGGTGGATCATACCAGTAGTTTCAGCTGTTTTTGAGGCTGAGACAGGAGGATCACAAGCTCAAGGCCAGGTTGAACAACATAATGAAACCTCATCTGAAAACAAAAAAGAAAATAATACATCAGAAAACAGACATACTATAGACATGCTTAATAAAACTAAAAGCTGGTTATTTAAAAAAGTTAATACAATGGTCAAATATTTGTCAAAACCAATGAAGGAAAAATGAAAAGGTACAATTAAACAATATTAGGAATGCAAAACGGGACAAGTGTACACATATAAAGTAGAGCTTTAAATCATTAAAGAGTACTGTGTATGACAATGATATATGCTGATGACTAGAAGGAATGGATAACTTGCCAGAAAATTTACTTTAACAATATTGAGTCAAGAAGAAATAAAATATGAATATACCAATGGCCATTAAAAATTGAGCTTGTGGTTAAAAATATTGCTCCACAGAAAGAATCTCCCCAGGCATTTTTTGGAGATGAGTTTTACCAGACCCACAAGGACCTGACAATGCCATCTTCTATAAACTATTCAGTACAATAGAAACACACAAGAGAAATTCACCTAATGTTATTAGCTGATATAACCTTGATGATGAAACTGAAAAAAAATAGAATAAGGAAAGAATAAATTGGTCTCACTTAAGAACAGAGATGAAAAGCAAACTCCAGAATAAAATTTAAAAACCTATCAATGTAAACATACAACTATTGTAATCTAGTTTGTCTAAGAATGCAAGAATCATTCAGAATTAGGAAATCTATCAAGTCACTGCACTACTACAGTCACTGAGCATTGGCCATCTCACTTACCATTTGGACAGGTATCTTTACTAGAGCAGTTTAATGTGGCCTCAAGTATGTAGTTTGTGGGCATTGATTTAGAAAATGTGTTCTTTTCTATCCCATTCATAAAAGAATATCAGAAGCAGATTGTATCCATATAGGATGGAGAAACAGGTACTTATAATTTTGTCCCCGGTCTGTTTTAATATTTCTTATATCTGTCATAATGCACTCTGAAAAGGTCTGGCTATCTGTACAATTAAGGCCATCTCACAGAATCATTACATTACTGACATCATGCTGATTGGGCAGGGTGCATAAAAAGATGACTTAATACACTTGAGAACTTGGCATGCTGCATTGGGCAAAAGATAAATTCCACATAGATTCGGGGACTTGCCAATTTGTTAACATTTTTAGGGGTCTAGTGGTTAGGGAGCCTTCAGCCATATTGCCCTCACCTCCAATCCATATCTGATCTCTGAAGCTAAGCAGAGTCAGGCCTGGTTAGTCCTTGGATGGGAGACTGCCTGGAAACACTGGGTGCTATATTCTTAGGAGAAGGACTCAAGTAACTCACTCTCAAAACAATCAGCCATTGAAAACTCTATGACTAGCAGAGAAGCACTGATCTGCAATACTGCCTAGTATGGCACAGTGTCGGGGAGTGTTTCATTTGTTGTATATACTGGGTCTCTATGAGTCGGACCTGACTTGAAAGCACCTAACAACAACAATAATGGTTAGGGAATGCTGGAATTCTCCCTCCATAGCAAAAGAACACTTGTAGCATTTTGCATTCTTCACCACAAAGAAGGAATCACAACATCTAATAAGCCTCTTTGGGTTCTAGAGGGAACATTATCTACAGTAGCCCATATACCAGGTGACAGTGAATGCTGTCAGCTGTGTGTGAAACTTGGAGAAAAATAGTGCTGGGTAGTAGATCAAAGCTGTGATGCCAGTATCTCTTTTATGTAAAGTACGTGACTTGAAAGATCCTAGGCTGTTGAGAGGGCTGGGATTTAGCTCAGTTGGTAGAGCACTGCTCTCCAGTCTCTGAGGTCCTGAGTTCAATTCCCAGCACCACAAAAATGGGAGAAGGACATGGCAACCCACTCCCAAGGCAATCCCCAAAACCATCTGCCACTGAAAACTTTATGAGGGTTGCTATGAGTCGGACACGACTCGACGGTACCTAACAACAACAAGGCTGTTGAAGTATCAGTGTGGGGAAAAATGATGGTTAAATAACATTGATTCTTATACAAATAAAACAAAGACTCTTAACAATAACAACAGAACAATTAAAATAATGCAATACTGGCTCATGAATAGGTAAATAAATCAATAGAATGAAAAATAAAACCCAGTAATAGATTCATGTATGTGTTGGAATTTCATGTATGATACAGCTGGTTTCCCAGCTCAATAAAGAAAGGATAGACTGTCCAGTAGATGGGATTGGAATCATTGGCTTTGCATAGGGAAAAAATAACTAGATTCATTTCTTTCACAATATAGTGAGGTAACTTACAGACATTCTAAATTTTAAACATCAAATGTAAAATGTAAAATTATTAAAAGAACATATAGATGAATATTGCTATGATCTCAGTATTTCTAAAACAAAAATACAAATCAAGGAAAGATTGACAGAATCTATATGATACTATAATGGTGGATAAGTGTCATTACACATTTTCCCAAATCTGTAGAATGTACAACACCAAAAGTGAACCTCAGAGTAAACTAGGTGATGATGACGTGTAATCAATTATAACAAATGTACACACTGGTACACCTGGAGATATAGCAAGGGAACCTCCTGGGCATATGTAGGAAAAAGCTTATGGGAACTCCCTGTCCTTCCCAATCAAATTTGCTGTGAACCTAAAACTCCTAAGAAAATTAAGTCTATTTTATTTTTTTTTAAATATAAGCAACAGGATTATAGACTTTGCTGAATACTAACTGTATAACCTTGACTTCTTTAACCTCAGTTTTCTTATTTTATAAATGATACCTCATTTTTTATATAAATACCTCATAGTGTTGCTGTGAGAATTAAATAAGATAATATCAAGCTGGGTATGGTGGTGTACACCTGCAATCCCAGCAGTTGGGAGGCCGAGGCAGGAGGATCACAAGTTTGAGGTCAGCCTAGGCTAAATAGAGAGATCCTATCTCCAAAAAAAAAATTTTTAAGATAGTATCAGCACAGTGCCTGGAACATAATATCATCATAGCTCTTGTTATTGTTAGAGACTCATGGAGTTGCATGGGTCCTCAAATTGTGCAGCAACCTAGAGCTACAATCTCTCCCAGTACTTAATTCAGTATCTAGTTTTTATGCAATTAAACATTTCTGTTTGTAGAAAATAAGCCTATCTATTCTGGTTTGGATGATTGTAGAACTGAAGAACAAGTTTACCATCCTCATAGTAACACTTCAAGACTACTAGGTAGGACTCTAAAATCCTGGGCTCTAGTCAGCTCCAAGACAATATAACTGGATTCCCTTGAGCATTTCGTTTTCTTGACTCCTATAAGAGGGGAGAAATAATTCCTAGCCCACTCACCTTGTAAGGTATTGTGAAGGGCAGTATAAAATAGTATGTCTGGTTATAGTTTGAAAGTATCAAGGGTTGTACAAATATAAGGGATTAATAGTTACTTAAAGAAATGTAGCAAGTTATTTTTAGCCTTCTCTATTCAAGCCTAATTAGTCTCTAACCCCCTTTGCATTCATTCATTCCACCTGAATTAAGGGCCAACTGTGTCAAGCATGCTATTAGGCTCCAGAGGAACAAAAATTAATAAATAACTGCCACAAAGAAGCTTAAAGTTTAGTGGAGAAGCAAGCATGAAAAATCAGATTTTATACTGTGATAAATGTTTGGGAATACAGGCAGATAGGACATAAATAGGGGAGTTCTTGAGGGGATGCTGTGGAAAACTTCACAGGGAAGGTGGCATCAATTCTGGATCTGAAGGATGAACAGCAAATTTCCAGATGGAGAAGGCAACATTTTAGGCTGAAGCAACAGAACAGTAAATTCATAGAGGAACAAAAACACAGGGTGGGCATGTATGGTCAGGACCACACTTAGGCGTGGTGGGAAGTAAAACAGATGAAGTAGACTAGGAAAGTAGAAATCGTAAATTAAGTTTGAAAATACTGACTTTAAGATGCCTGTGGAGCATCTCTTTGGGTATTATAAACTCATGGGGAACATAGACATGAAGAGATTTGTCATTTATCAGTATATAAGTATTAGCTAAGTATGGTTAAGGAGAAATAGTGATCTTGAGTGATATTTGTGTTTCCTGTTAGGGCAACCAGGTAGATGATGGCCCTCTATTTGAAGTAAAGAGCACACTGGAGGAGAAGCAGAGAGAGTAGTAGCTCATAGAGTTCTTTGGATCTATGGAATTTCAAATACCCATGGGACATCCAAATGAAGATGTTCAATAGGCATTTGGATGTATAGATATGACATTCTAAAATGAGATTTGTTTGGCAAGATAGTGGTAGCATAGAAATTGTAGCTGAAGTAGTGGAAATGTGTGAAATTGCCCAAGGATAGTATGACAATAAGATTAAGTGATAGGAAAGAGCTGTGGGGAATGCCAACATTTAACAACTAGGCAGAGGAGGAGGACCCAGCAAAAGAGATCAAATAGAAGTTACAGAGATATGATGAGAACCAGGAGAGAGGAATGTCACAAAAGCTAAGTGAAAGGGATACTTCAAGGAGGGAATCATCTGCTGTGTGACATGCTGAAGACTGAGCTATTAAGTAAAATAAGGACTGACAAGGGTCCATTAAATATTCATCAGATAGTTTTCCCCTGAAGTTTTCTGGCTACAAAGGACACTGAAAATACCAAACTTGAAAGCTAGGAAAAGCACTGTTCTCAGCACCTTGTTTCTCACCTACCTGGTATGGCTGTTCCCATATAGAACCTTCCAAGTTCACCAATTAATGTGTGTTCCAACAGCTTGGTGTCTCCTTTGTCCGGGAGCTGCTCAGACAAGGAAATCACCTGGATACTTGTTGTAATACTTGTAATCAATTTCAGCAAAGTGAAAAAAATAAAAAACTTAGTCTCTAATGGAATTGACCATACAGTCCTCCCCAGGGTGCAGAGGTTTATGTGCTGTGCCTGGACTATGTTAAGAAAATTAAAACTGGATTTGTAACAATAGGGCCAAAGTGTCAAGTCACTAAAAGCAGAAAATTCCACTTGCAACACAGATGCCAACTCTCACACTGGTTTATGATGAGAGAAAGTGAAGATTTACAATATGCTTTCCATAAAGTCTTGACAGCCACTGAACTAGGACCTCAGAGGGCTGGCTCAGGAGTTCTACCTCATTTCCCAGTGAGCAAGGGCAAAAGCAGACAGTGCTTAGTCACAGAACAGGCTTTGTCTTGAAAAGGAAGGACTACCTCACACACCCGGGCTTCTTGAGCTCCATGACTTGGGCTTTTCCAATCTGTATAACAGAATCAAAGCAAAAAGTAAGTTGGTCCCTCAGCCCATGCAAATGAGTTGCTCATACTCACTCTCCTGACATCTTTGAAGTCATCCAAGCCTGGATAGACTAGGTTATGCAGCAATAAGAAGCAATTTCAAAATTGTAGTGGCTTAAAATAAATGTCTATTTCTTGCTGATACCACATGGCCAACATAAGTTGGTGAGAGGACTGTGGGGAGGGATTGTCTCATAGCGGCTTTTAACTGCCCTCACTCTGGGACCACGACTGATAGAGGAAGATACCAAATGATGCATTTACATTCACCTTGTATGTGCTAATCCTGCACAAGTGCTCATCTCTTCAGTACCTTTTTAAAATTAGAGCTACTTGATGCAGAGAAAAAGGAACACTTTTACACTGCTGGTGGGACTGTAAATTAGTTCATCCACTTTGGAAATAAATATGGAAGCACCTTAGAAAACTAAGAATAGAACTACCATATGACCCAGCTATACCATTCCTGGGAATATACCCAAAGGATGATAAGTCATCATACCACAGGGACACCTGCACTTGTATATTTAATGCAATTCTCTTCCCAATTGCAAGACTAGGGAATCAATCAAGATGTGCATGAACAGAGGCGTGAATAGAAAAATTGTGGAATATATACACAATGGAATATTACTCAGCAGTAAAGAAGAATGAAATTATTTCACTTGAAGCAAAATGAATGAAACTGGAAAACATCATTTTAAATGAATCAATCCAGACACAAAAAGAGAAATACCATATGTTCTCATTCATTTGTGAGAGCTAAATATAAGTTAAAGGGAAAAATTACATGTAGATATATAGATATATAAAATGAACAATCATATCTATGACTGGAAAATACAAGCAGATCAGTACGAAGCAGGGAGGGGACCAGCAAGTGGGAGCAAAGTTTGGGGAAAAGTCATAGGGGAGGAGGAATAATGTAGAGGGGTACAGAGGGAGAGGAAAAAGAAAATACAGGGGGCAAATATATGAATATATGAGAAAAGAGGGAAGGGAAAACAGGGAAGGAAAAAACCCATGATTGCATAAAATTCTCATTAAATATTAATTAAAATTCCTATTTTCCCCTTCCTTCGTTAGTTCATACTGTTCTGTAAAATATGTAAGCTAATGACTGTATAAACAAAACTGATTTAACAGTAGCATAATGGAGATAACAAATGACTTATTAGTCAGTACCCCATTAACATTTATAAATATAAAAATAAAAAATATGTCTATTTGTCAGGTAGTTGCATATGCAATTTTGATTCACTAAGTGCTGTGAGGGTTGGGATTTAACTCAATTGGTAGGGTGCCGGTCTGCAGTCTCTGAGGTCCCGACTTCAATTCCCAGCACCACAAAAATGGGAGAAGGATGTGGCAATCTACTCCTCAGGCAATCCCTAAAAATTTAGCCATTGAAAACCCGATGAGGGTCAATATGAGTCAGACACCACTGGATGGTACCTAACAATAACAACAACAAGTGCTATGAGATAAAGAGTTTTGGGGTCTTTGAGACTCAACATCACCAGGTATGTTGTTGTTGTTGTTAGGTGTTGTTGAGTCAGTGTCTGACTCATAGCGACCCTGTGTACAACAGGCGAAACATTACTGTCAGTGCTTCTCTGCTGTCCATAAGGTTTTCAATGGCAGATTGTTTTTTGGAAGTGGGTTGTCTGGTCCTTCTCCCAAGCCTACAGCACCTGGAGTTCCCAGGCGGTCTCCCATCCAAGTACTAACCTGCTTAGCTTCCGGGATCTACAGGATCCAATGCCACAGTGTTACAGCCGGAGGTTCACCAGTTATGTTAATTTTTGAAAATTGCTATCCTTCTACTCTTATGCACTATTATAATTCTTATAGGAATAACATTGAAAAAAATGGCATCCAAATGATTTCCTGTGTCTGTGAAGCCATGATTTCCTGAGTTTGTACAATAAATTTTGAATGAATTAGATGAAAATAAGGAAGATGCGAGTGACATGCATGATTGGGCTCCCCAGTTCCAAGTGACTGCAGGTTTATGACAAGGGCTTGTGATCTTCAGATGCGTCTTGAGGGAATCTGTAGTGCTTCTTAGTAAAGGCAGTTTATAAGTGCGTCTTTCAGTTTTATTTGTATACTAATAACAAAAAGCTTGTCTGCTTAAAATGTTTCAAACTGCTATGCAGAAATCTATACTAACTTTGAAACTTAATATTTTATATTTTGTCTTTTATTTTGTTCCATAATTTAATAAAGTTTCAGTTAAAAATATCAAGAAGTGACTTTCAAGTACCAAGGATTTTTTTTCAAATTACTGTCAATTTAAAAAATTGTAATGCTATAGTTTTTATTTTGTTTATAAAATGCTATTGAATATATATTGAAACCAAACAGACAAAACATTTAAAGAAAGGTAGAAACAAAAACATAAAGTCACTTGCAACAAAAAGAAATATCTGTATATCCTATATATACCTATACAAGGATATAGGTCTTGGTGATCTGATGTCACCAGGTACATTCTGGCTAAGGCATGTCATCAGTTAAATCTCAATATAATATTCAGATAAGTTATTTTACAGTAGGCTGTTATCATTGGAAGCAGGGATCACAGCAATAAGACCTTTTATTTAATATCTACTTTATGCCAGGCACTATGTAGGCTCTTTCACACATTATACCTTAATTTCTTCCCTTGCCAATTCCAATGTAAAAATAAAGGTCATGAGTTGACACAAACTCTGGGAGTGGTGTCTGTCTGCAGCTGGCCCTGTTTCCCAGCCCTAGACAAGTGCTCACTAGGGGATCCTGAGCTTTGCTTACTTTCTTTGCCTGTGACGATGCTCTCTTTGTACAGCTGCCGAAAGCTTGAATTGCTACTGCTCCTCCTCCTGTCTGTGGCAGTAAAAGATCGCTGGCACACAGGAGACACAACATATGAATTGTAGGAGAAAAGGGCGAAGAGTAAGAGAAAGAGTTGGCTCTGTTGAAGCTGCTGAAACCACTCTTTAACTGAAAATTTGAGAGCACTGTGGCCCAGGGCCCAGGCACGTACGACTACATGTTCAGGGTGTACGAGAAAGCTGGAGACTACATCTCTGGGCAGGCCTGGTGCAGATCAACAAAAGTAACAGGAAGGAGATAGTACTAGGGAGATTTATCTGGATTCACATCTTCAATGACAGTAATTGGATTATGCTGATCTATAAAGGGGATGATTAATGTAACAAACATGATGGCAAGGAGCATATCATGCAGTACTGATGATCTCTTCCTACCAACATACTTTAGAGCAGGGATCCTCAATCCCCAGGCTGGGGACAAGTACTGTCTGCATCTATAGCCAATTCCCATTACTCACATTACCACCTGAGCTCCATCTCCTGTCACATCAGCATCCCCCACCTTCCTAGTCCACAGAACAATTGTCTTCCACGAAACTGCTCCTTAGTGTCAAATAAGTTGGGGACCCCTACTTTAGAAGACAACTGCAACCCTGTCTGAGCAGTGAGGCAAAGTCCAATATTGTTTCTACATCTTTGAAATGGGTAGCAGCCTGGTCTAGTCCCCAGAGATCTCCCACTTCAGCATGGGTTCTGTCTTGTTACATTTGCATCACTGAGTTGCTGTCTTTGTCATGAGAGAGGTGCAGTGCTATACCAGCAACTGATGGTAAGAGCCAATACTGTGAAGGAATTTCTCTATTTATCCAGCTGGCAAGATCTTGGCAACCTATGAGCAAATGGTTGTGACTTTGTACACCATTTGAAATCCCAAAATGCACTTGCATATAGTGTGGTGCACGGGATGACCGGCTGGAGGGAGTGTCCAAAGAAAATGATGTCCAGTAATCATCAAAGAATTGCACTTTTTTTCTTGCAGTTGTGAGGGCTTGGACCCAAGGTCTCACATATGCTAGGCAAGTGCTGTACCACTCACCTGTACCCCCACTCCCTTTTTAAGTTATTTTGAGACAAGATCTTACTAAGTTACACAGGCTGCCTCTGGCCTCAGATCAAGATCCTTCTGCCTCAGCCTCCCTAGTTTCTGGGATTACAGGCATGCATCACAGTGCCTGGCTGTAATTGCACTTTCGATGTCTAGCCTCTTCTTCATTCCCGGAGACCAAATCACACCTGGTTAGCTGTCTCCAGAAGTCTCTACACCAGTCTCTCATCTCACCCTTAATACTGCCCATAAGACCGAAGAAAAATGCCCAAGGAAGAAACTCAACAAGTTTGAGCTACTTCATATTCCTGCCCAGAGCCAACTTTATTAACCCACATCTGGTATTGAGTGGTAAATTGTTCGTTTATTTGTTTGTGAAGGAGAGAACCAAACTGTTTTTTCAGAGATGTCCTTTGCAGAATCATCTCCAGGGAGCTGGGGAAGATTATTCCAGAAGACATCTGTTGACAGGACTTGGCCTGTCAATCAGTCAGCCTTCTGCCAATGGCTACTGGCCCTCTTGCATGATTATGTGTTTACTGAATTACGAAGCCTATTGGCAACATTACATTGGATGACTTTTAGCTCTGTTTACAAAATAGTAGATAATTCAGCAGAAAAGTGACACTTAAAAACTATAAAATGTACGTCATAGTTGATCTGGCACCTCCTCTCAAAAAAATAAAAGAAAACAGAATATGGATTGTAAAATTAATAAAGATAAATGGGAGAATTTCTCTCCGAAAGAGCAGCACCAGTGGGGTATACTCAGGAGTTTAAAAAATCCCTCCAACACCACACATGCATTCACTCAATATATACTTATTGAGCACCAACTGAGTTCCAGGTACTGCGTAAGGTGCTGGGGACACAAAAGGATCTCACCTCCACCTTCACTGAGTTGATAGATTAGTGGAAATGTGTTGCAGATATTGACAAACTCATGAATTGGTGCATCATCACAAAGTGCTGTGACAAAAATAGGAGTATAATCAAGACCAAAGGAAGGGGGCCACTTTAGACAGGGATGGTCAGGGAAGGCATCTTTGAGGAGGTAGGACTTAGATTGAGACTCAGAGGATATGAAGGACCTGATATGATAAGCTATAAGATATTTACATGGCCTTAAAGAGATCTCTACAGATTGCATATTAGCCATTAAAGAAAAACTAGGACATTTACATTAGAGAAACCAAATAATCCTTTAACCAAGTGATCAAAATCAGTATCACCAAGGAGAAACATGAACATTGTGTGCCTCCATATGTGAGAGTCCAAGACAAACCCAATATTACTTATATACCATTCTGACATAACCTGAATTTAACAATGGGGAACATAGTATTTTTAAAAGGAGATATATTAGTCAGTTTAGACTGTCATAACAAAATGCCACAGATTGGGTGGCTTAAACAACACTTTTTTCTGATCCGGAATCAGACACCTTATCCATTAGGCCACACGGCCCTACAACAACACTTTTTTCTCACAACTCTGGAGGCTGGAGAGTCCAAGATCAACATGTTGTCACAGTAGGTTCCTGGGAAGACCATTTTTCCTGACTAGTAGATACCCTCTTTTTTGCTGTATCCTTACATGGTCTGTCTTCTATTCTCAAGCAAACAGAGAGAGGTCTCTGGTGTCTTTTGTTCTTCTTATAAAGGCACAAGTCCTATAGGATTAGGGACCCACCCTTGTGACCTAACTTAAGTACCTTTGCAACGGCCCTGTCTTCAAATACTGTCACAGTGAGATTTAGGGTTTCAGTATACAAATTTTGGGGAGGGAAACAATTCTATCTATACCACAGGGAATATATTCTCCAAAATTATCAATAACATAAAAGGCTGAGGAACATTTCCAAGGTAAAATAAGCTAAAGGGACATGGCAACAAATCAACATGAGATTATAGACTGAATCCTTTATTGCAGGAGAAAAATGCTATAAAGGGCATTTTTAGGGTCAACTAACAAATTCAAGTACAGACAGAAGATTGGGTAAAATTGTAACAATATTAAGTTCTTGTGACTGTACTGTGGTTATGTAGGAGAATATCACATACTTCAGAAATATATGCTTGAAATGTTTAGGAATGAAGGGTCATGATGTATGCAACTTATTCTCCAGTGACTTTTACGTGTATATATAAAGAAAGAAAATGGTTTTTAAAAAGAGGTGGTGAAATATCAACATGAGGTAAATATGTATAAAGGGTAGATTAGTCAATAAATTTGAAATTGTTTTCAAATTAAAAACCAGGGTCTGGGGATATTGCTCAGTGGTACAGTGCTTGCTTAATTTGTTCTCCTTTTCTAAAATTTGTATCAAAAGTATCATATGAATGGAATCATATGGTATATAACCATTTGTGACTGGCCTTTTTCATTCAGCATATATCAATATTTCATTCCTTTATATTGCTGAGTAGTATTCCATGGTGTGGGTATATTACAGTTTGCTTAATCATTCACTCATTTAAAGGCCTCTAAGATGACTTCAGATTTTGGTTAGTAACATCAAAGTTGCTATAAACATTCATGTGCAGTGTTTTGTGTTGATATAATTTTCTATTTCTCTGGGATAAATGTCCAATAGTGCAATTTCTCTGTCACAGGGTAATTGTGTGTTTGGTATTCTAAGAAATTGCCAAAATGTTTTGCAGAGTGGCTGTTCGATTATACATTCTCACCCTCAAAGTATGGATGATCCACTTTTTCTACATTCTCACTAGTATTTGTTTCATCACTACTTTTTATTTTAGCCATTCTTGCAGGTTGTTTAAGTGACAACTCACGTTGAACATCTTTTCATGCACCAGGTTGACATTGCATTTCCTTTTTGGTGAAATATTTCTTCATGCCTTTTTGTCCACTTGCTTGTTTGAGCATTTTTTTCCTGCTGAGTTTTAACAGTGCTTTACATATTCTAGATACTAATCATTTGTGGCATATGTAGTTTGCGAATATATATTATCAGGCTGCAGTTTGTGTTTTCATCCTCTTCACATGAACTTCATGTAACAAATCTCCTAATTTTGATTAAGTCAAATTTATTGATTTTTCCTTTATGGAACATGTTTTGATGTCAAATCTAAGAACTCTTTGCCTACCTTATAAACCCCAAAGATTTTCTGCTATGTTTTAAATTATTATAGTTTATGTCTTAGATTAAGGTTTATAACCCATTTTGAGTTAATTTTTTACATTGACAATTTTTCAATTTTTTAATTAGTGTATCCATTATTGTAATTTTGTTTAAGTTTAGGTCACTTCTTTTCTCCTCCTCCTCCTTTCTTTCTTTCTTTCTGTGCCTATGGATATCCAGTTACTCCAGCACTATTTGTTGAAAAGGCTATTCTTCCATATAATTCACTTTTGCAACTTTGCCAATGGTACTACTTTGAATATAATTTTGTAAGTTGCCTACTGTGTTCCATTGATGTATATACTGCCTATCTAAGCTTGACCACACTTCTCAATTACTTTAGCCATACAAAAGAACTTAATATGGAGTAGAGCAATTCCTCTGACTTTATTCTCATTTGCAAGATTATTTTAGCCATTGTAAGGCCTGGGCCTTTCCACATAAGTTTTGGAATGAGCTTCTCTGTGTCTACAATATATCTTGCTAGGGTTTTTAGCAACTGTATTAAAATTGCAGATAAATTGAAAGAGGACTGGCTTTTTACTATGCTGAGGCCTCTGATACATGAACAAATTATGTCTATTTAGGTCTTGTTGACATGTCGGATTACATTAATTTAGTCTTAATGTATTTGTTTTATAATTATTATAGCTAGTAGCTACTGGACACTTATACCTTTATCTCATTTAAACATTATAACAGACATGTGAGATAGGTACTATTATGATTAGCCTAATTGTACAAAGGAAAGAAACATACTCAGAGACGTTAAACGACTTGCATAGTCACATACTCAGTAACAAGCAAATCTGGGAATTGAACTCAGGACTGATGACAATTTGTATGTCTTTGCACTCTGCTTGCTTCCCTCAGGTGCTGATCAGAAATTTCTTAGCATAGGAGCATCTACCACTGTGTACATAAAGAGGGGTACTTGACTATATTAAGTAGGCTCTTCACAAAGATAAAGATCTTATCTCTCCCTTCTTGTTCTTGAACTTGAGCAGTCCTTTTCCTGGAAATCATCAAAGCTGATGTTGAGTCAAAGCCAAAGCTCTTGGAAATGCCTTCTTGCAAAGTGTGGGGTGAGTGGGGGTAGCAGAGGGAGTAATGATCAAACTCAGTCATTCCAATTTCCAAGATTAGCTAGGGTGGCTGGCAAAGCCTCTCACCCCAAAGATGATCCTGCCTATAAAGCTGCCTTAAAAGGATTCATGTGTGTGCAAAATCCATCTGACATTCTCTTTTTGTAACACTCTGGAATCAAGGACCCTCTGGTGAGTCAGAAGGGGCTTTCACAGCAGAGTAGGAAAGTTACTTCATGCAATTGTTTTTCCCAAATGATTGAATTAAGCACATTTCCCTTGAAGTTGGAATTTTCTTTTCATTTTTCAAATAAACAACCCCAGGATTTTTTCTCTAGTCTCCTTAATACTATACCACAGACAAAGGAGACGTTTGACACAAACACTTTGGGAGCAGAACTTACAGTGTTTATTAGATTTCCCTTTGTTTTCTTGGTTAATCCAAATAAACATTTCCCTCCTCTCTTAAGGGAAAACAGTATCTGGGGCCAACTTGTTTAGATTAATTTCTCTCTTTTCTCTCTCCTCTCTTCTCTGCTCTCCCTTCTTCCTTCTCTCTTCTCCCTCTCTCTCTCTCTCTCTCTCTCTCTCTCTCTCTCTCTCTTTGATCTCCTCTCTCTCTCCTTCTCTCTCTCTCTCTCTCTCAGTTCTCTTTTTCTTTCTCTCCCCATTTCCCAACCTGTGCCCTCCAGGACCTGCATCTCACAAGTTCTACTCTCCTTACTCATTTTTTAAAAATTTTACTTTCAGATAGAAATTCCAGAGAAAGGCACATGTCCCAGCTTCTCCAGTTCTTATCTAGCCAAAAAGGTGCCCAATGACTATGCCTTGCACTATTCCTGATCATTAGATGCAGGTTTCATATGTATCCCCCTTCTCATCAAAAGCTGTCCCCCACCAGTTCACAGGCACTGTATGCCCATCTCACTCTCAATATATCATAGAAGAAGGTCATTTCTTGACTTTTCCCCAGTAACTCTAAACTTTAAGGGATTTCCTTTATTTGCTTTCCTGGGCTTCTTGAGCTACCTCCCCACATTTCCCCTATTTGAGGGATCTAGTAAGTTGAAAAAGGTTTCATATGTTCATTTAAAGTGGAAGAAAGAACAAGAAATATCAGTCTTCTGTGTGTACTTGTCTATGATCCAAATTGTGTGGCAGTTAAAGGACCCCTTTCTGGAAAAATAATTGAGTCAGGCCAGAGCTGCCAGTCAGCATTGGCAAAGTGGACAGCTGCCTCCTGAGGTCTAATAACCACCTCCCCTACTTACTAACTGAGTCAGACCTTTGGATCCCTTTTCTCCAGTCACAGACAGAAGGGGCTTGTAAGGGCACAGTGACTGGCATTTTCCTAGGGAGGGAAATAATCAGAGTAGGTGTGGCCAAAGGGAGTTGGGGAGAGGGCTGAGGGGCACAGGGTCCTAACCCTATAGGGAACAGGTGAAAAATTACCTTGCAGAAACAGAAAGCCTTCAGGACAGGAAGGTTAAGGTCTCTCAAAGACTAACATTGGCCATTTTGAAAACTTTCTCCTGATTCACCTTAGCCAGAGTCTAACCACATCTCTTTTATCCTCCTTGGCCAATTGCTACTCCCTGCCATGTTTAGGTAGTTTTCTAGGCTTATTCAGAAATATTGTTATGATCTGACCATCCTATATGCTGTGAATTCTATTTGTATCCTAGAGAAAATTTTCCTAAGGAGCAATAATATGTGGCTGAGTAGACCTTTAGCTGGTGGGATATTCTACATGACAGCTGTGAGACAAGAGCACATTTCTAGGCCACCATTAATCAATGTCCTGTTGAGTGGCTCCAGAAGTGTACTTCTAAGTAATAAAATATGCTAAATGGCTAAATCATAGCAGCTAGTCTGGGCTGGACTGGGATATAGCAGACATAGCATTTTGAGGTATTCATAACACTAATGCTGGCTGGATATTAGTATCTCCCCCACTATCATTCACCTCCATTCCTCCAACTATGGAAATAATGGGGAAGTAAGTAGTTAAACCCAATTATAGCTGGCAAAGAATCCCTAAGATTGCATAAATGAAGTGGACGTTTATAGGAAAGGTAAGAAATAAGACCGCCCTTCTCACAGAAGGAGGCTCAGGGCTCCAGAAAGTGTCTCTGGTTAGATAAGAATTGGCAGCTGGGTTCCAAGAAGTCTGAGGATCAGATGTTGTTGTTGTTAGGTGCCATCAAGTAGAGTCTGACTCATAGCAACCCTATGTACATCAGAAAAAAAACATTCCCCAATACGATGCCAGGCACATGATCCTATTTATGTTTAAGTCCACTGTGGTAGATACTGTGTCAGTCCATCTGGTGAAGTTATTTCCTTTTCTTTATTGATTTACCACTCTCCCAAACATGCTATCTTTCTCCAGGGATTGGTCCCTCCTGACTACATGTCTAAAATACATAAGACACAGTCTAGCCATCCTTGCTTCCAAGGAGCACTCTGGTTGCACTTCTTCTAGAAGCAGATAGGTCTGGTGATTGACTAAACTTCACTCAAAAACCAAGGGACCAAGAGCATTCTGGAAGGCAGATGAGCTAGCCTGATGGGTACCTACATCCTAGGGAATGAGTTGTCCTTAGAAGACATTCCAATGTTTTTGGAACAGAAATAACCCGTGGATACACCAATTTCAATAATGAACAACAAACATTATTGAGCTTATGTTTGGTTGTGATACTAAGATACTAAGCCATAAGTCCATACACCAGTGGTGGACTTCAATCACAATCCAAGGCAGTCATCACCTCCCAGTCACTGGCTCAGGCCTGGGTATTCAGCTATGTGTTTCTGGAAATACTTTCCCTTTTTTTCCCAAGCACACAACAACACTACATTTCTCAGCCTTCTTTGAAGTTATATGTGGTTATATGATTGAGTCCCAGCCAATAGAAAGTGAACAGAAGTTACGTGCATCACTTACAAAACTGACTCATAAAAATAACCACCTAAAGTGTATGATCTCTCCTTTTCTGACATTGTGGCTTTTTTCCCCCAAGTGAGTTGGATATGTATTCTCAAGGACACATTCGTAACCACATGTTAAAGATGCTAGTACCCCAATCAGTATGGGTCCTGAATGACTTCATGGAGCAAAATATGTAATACTACCACCTACCACTGCCATCACCAATGACTATATGAGTGAAAAATAACTTTTACTTTGTTAAACCATTGAGATTGATATTTTTTAGTTTATTTCTTACTGAAGTTAGCATTTTCTTAAGACCCAAATCAATAGTTATTGCTATTTCAAGGAGATTGCATCCTTGTGGGTACACAATAGAGGAGTTTCTAGAATCTTGTGAAAACACAAAAGAGGAAATGAGCAACTTGGTCTAGGGAAATAGAAGAAGTCTTCATACACCTTGTACATTTGAGGAGAGTCTTAGAGAAAAAGATTTCCCCAAAGAGTGAGTCAGGATGAGAGTAACATACCCAAATACCCCAAAATTAGAGAGCTAAAGGAAAGTGTGGCTAAATAGCAAAAAGCAACAAGGTTGGGGAGGCCTTTGTGGGTTCAAACACTGATAAGAAACAACAATTGCCAGGACACTGGTATAGGTCTATGTGACCCCAGGCATGAGCATATTTGGAAACATCTGGAGTTTTGGGGTAGGCCAACATGAGACCGTCTCCTTTACAATGTCAGTACAAGCCAATCCTCTTACAAGGAGATGAGTGGCCAAGAAATGAAGGCTGGGATCTCAGTCCTTACTGTTGGTAAGTCTGGATTCCCTGCCCCCTGACTTATACCCTTTCCCTCAACACTCCCACCCCTATCCAGCCAGGAAGGATCCCAGTGAGTGGTCTTGCCCTTACTCCTCCCATTCGCAGAGGTTGCTCTTCTGGGCAACAGTCCACAGGCTGTGCTCTGCAGCTGTGGCCTGTGAACACCTTCCAGGATTTGAGATCCCAGGGGCTAGGACTCGAAGGGAAAGAGCAACCACCTGCATGTTCTGTTGTGTCTGATTAATTTCAAACGAATATTCCAGTGCTTCAGATGTTCCTGGACAGTTCTCCAACATTCTGTAATTAGCCTAAATGGATGTGCTCCATGCAGGAAGATGGAATGAGGGTGACTCTGATCTAAGAGGTGAAGAAGAATAAGTAAAACCATAACTTGAACTTTAAGATCATCCCAGTTCAAATGTCTTGTTTAATAGATGAGAAAACTGGGGTTCAGGAATGGGTCGTGGTTTTTCATACGTCAGAGTGAGTCAGTAGCACAGACAGGACCTCTGGGTCTCGATTCCCAGCCCAGAGTTCTTTCCACTATACTAATCAAGCATCTAGACCAGTTGGAAGAAGCATGCTGAAAGCTATTGATGAAGGAAATAGTGAGTGGTTCCAAGGCAGGGAAGCTCAGCACCCAGCCAAAATGTTACAGACAAGGGTCAGTCACATGCTTCCTGTTTATAGTCTTTCCACTGGGCTGTGTGTGTCTGGGAACAACAGGCAGAAGAAAAATTAATTTGAGTGTGTACCTGGTATACTTTGTAGAAAAAGGAGACAGTCACCTTTCTGAACTGATTTGAGAGGTGCCAAAGAGGCTCTCCTGTTCAAATTATCTTCCCCATCACCCTGCTATTTCAGGTAAATATTGCCTTCTCTGGAGGCTGCCTTCAAAAGGATCATGAAAAGAAAACACTGTATGCTATTTCCACCCACCAAAATCTCACAAATTAGGAATACTTTGATTTCTAAGAGTTCTGCAAATCTGCATTGAGAAAACCAGCACATGATAAAAGCCAGGGACCTGACCAATACATCATGGAGTGCTTGGATTCCCTAAGAACTCTCCTGCCCATCTAGAAAAAGTGTTCCTGTTTTGGAGATTACTCACGGTGAGAAAATAGCCCAGAAAACTAAACAGAACTTGGAAATCCAGGCTGCCTCATACAGCAAGCCACAGGGAGCTCTGTTGTGTGTACACTCTACTCCTAATCACTGCAATCTCAACATTTCCTGGCCATGCCCTTAAACTCAGCAAACAAGGAGTCATCCCGTCATCTATTCCTGAGCCTGGATTCCCAGTGATCATCCCTGTTCCTGATCCCTGAGATTAGTATAGTAAGTGGAAGTTTACAAAGCCTTCTCCTTATATTTTACAAGGTAGGTAACACAGGTAATCCCATGTTCCTTATTTTACAAATAGTTTGTGGCTAGGAAAGATTAAATGACTTACACAAAGTCATGAAAGCAATAGAGGTTCTTGTCAAGTCAAACTAGACCCCAATTCTGTCTATCTCTAAACCCTGCCTTCTTTCTTTCTTTATAATGTATTTCCCAAAGTGTTCTCTCCAGGGTACAAATCCAATGAAAGAAAGAGAGATTCTATGACCTAATAAGTGCTTACTTTTTTTCTATTCCACTTGTGGTGATACACTAGGCACGTCAACATAGGAGAGGCTCTGAGAAGTAACGTGTATAATAAAGAAGATCCAAAATGCATTTAAAATAAAAAAGAACTCATAAATTGGGCACTTGTTGGGCCAAGCTCTGTGCTAAGTATCTTACATGCATTAGCTTATTATAGCCTCCAAACAATGTTATGCTCTTCATACTATACTTATCCCTACTTTGTTGTTGTTGTTAAGTGCCGTCAAGTCGGTATCCGACTCATAGCGACCCTCTGTATAACAGGGAAACACTATTGACAGTGCTTCTCTGCTGTTCATAGGGTTTTCAATGGCAGATTGATTTTTGAGAGGGGGTTGCCAGGTCCTTCTCCCAAACCTACAGCTTCTGGTATTACCAGGTGATCTCCCATCCAGGTACTAACCAGGCCCAACCCTGCTTAGCTTCTGAGATCTGATGGGATCGAATGCCACAGGGCTACCACTGCAGGCTATCCCTACTTTACCAGTGATGAAATCAAGACTCGGAGAAGTAAGGTGACTTGTCTGAGTTCACACAGTAAGAACACGACCACAAAGGGCCTCATACTCTGGAGTCTGACTATGCAATATTTGGGCACAGAAATTCTCTGCCCATGTGCCCTCTTTATATCCTCTTACTGAGGCAATTCTGGGAAATGTAGTTCTGTATTCACCAACCTCTTTTTTTTTTTTCAGGACTCAGGCTTGAACCCAGATCCTCACATATGCTAGGCCAGTGCTCTACCCCTGAGTTGCACCCCAGCTCTTTTTCTAATTTTTATTTTGAGACAGGGTTTTACTAAATTGCAGAGGCTGCCTCTGGCTTCGAACTTACAATCCTCCTGTCTCAGCCTCCCAAGTGGCTGATATTCTCAGCATGCAGCACAGTGCCCAACTATTAACCTCTTGACAACAACTTTACCTTGTTCCTCCACTCTTTACCTCTCAAAAACCACAGTGACCCAGAAGCAATGTTATTCTCAACCACTGAGCAACAAACCCACAGGCTGGAATATAAGACAGATATTTGGACATAGGGAGAGAGAAAAGTCTAGAGAGCATGAAAACCGTGCCAGAAAGACCATCAGAGACTGGGCCCTGAAAGACGAGACAGGACATCACCAACCAAAACAGGCCTGTTTCACAGTTTTACTCTATGTGTTCAGAGGAAGAATTATAACTGAATTCCCAGATGAATTAATGAAGCCTATCTTCTCTCTGGGGGCTGGGATTTAGCTCAGTTGGTAGAGCACTGCGCTGCAGTCTCTGAGGTCCCGAGTTCAATTCCCAGCACCGCAAAAATGGGAGAAGGACCTGGCAATCCACTCCCAATGCAATCCCGAAACAGTCAGCCATTAAAAACCCTCTGAGGGTTGCTATGAGTCGGATACCGACTCTACGGCACCTAACAACAACAACAACAATCTTCTCTCTGGGGGCTGGGATTTAGCTCAGTGGGTTGAGCGCTGCTCTGCAGTGTCTGAGGTCCCGAGTTCAATTCCCAGCACCGCAAAAATGGGAGAAGGGCCTGGCAATCCACTCCCAAGGCAATCCCGAAACAGTCAGCCATTGAAAACCCTCTGAGGGTCGCTATGAGTCGGATACCGACTCGACGGCACCTAACAACAACAACAACAACAACATCTTCTTTCTACCCAGTGAAGTAGTTAGAATGATATATTTCCACCATGCAGGTTGCTGATGATTGAAATGCTTGGGTAAATGGACTAAGTTTGATCAGTGCAACTGAAAGTAGCAATTGAAACCACTGGGTAATGGTCCTGCGAGAAGGCAAGGGCACACATGTGCATGTACACGCCTGCACACACATATGCACACATACAAGAATGAATTCACAGTGCCAAGGCTGGCTGACAAGGACAATTTGGTCAAACAACAATTTGGAAAACAATAATGTTTACAATAGAAAAATGGCAAAGATTATGAACAGGTGGACTACAGTAGAAAGTCTCGATCTGCTCATTGGAGTCACAATAGTGTCTCAGAATGCAAATGGACAAGGCATACATGACAATAGAAGCTTGTCAACTATAGTAAGATCAGGGAGATACACATTAATCTAACAAGGAAGTACTTTTTACTGTTCAAACCACAAAAATAAAAACTTGAAAGATTGATAGTACTCAGTGTTAGTAAGTACTTGAATATATCACTAGAAGAATTATGTATTGCTTCAAATTTTTCTATTCTGTCAGTATAGTGGTTACAAAAATCTTAAATCCACATATTCTTTGATGTAGCATTCTTGGTGTGGGGAGTATATTCTCCAGAATTAAACGTACCAAGTAAATTGGGCATGGTGGTACATGCCTGTAGTCCCAGCACTTGGGAGGCTGAAACAGGGAGGTCAAAAGTTCAAGGCCAGCCTGGGCTACATAGCAGGTTCCAGTCAACTGTATGCTAAATAGTGAGACTCCATGTCAAAAGCCCAGGGGGAAAAAAGCATATAAGGATGCTATATGAATAAGGAATGCAGCTGGGTGCGTTGGCACATGCCTGTAATCCCAGCAGCCCAGGAGGCGGAAGCAGGAGGATCACAAGTTCGAGACTAGAGGTAGTCTGCATAATTTATTGAGACCCTGTCTCAAAAAGTAAAAAAAAAAAAAAGTGGACTAGGGGTGCAGCTCAGTGGTCTAGCACTTTCAAAGCATGCAAGCACAAGGCCCTGGGCTCAATCCTCAGTACCGAAAAAAAAGAAGAATGCAAAGCAGCATTATATATAGTGGGTACAAAGACATAAAACAACATGATATCCATTAATAAGAGAATGGTTAATAAAGTAAGTTACATCCATTTAACAGAATATACTTCAAGTATTTTTAATGGGTTAGATCTACAACATTAACCTGGAGAAATGTCTGTGATATATTGTTAAGTAAAAATAGGTTGTAGAATAATGCATATGTGATCTCATTTTTGCAAACCAAAAAACAGGAGGTCTGTGTCTTTATGTGTGTATATAATAGAAAAGTATACAAACACTTACATAAAGCTAAAAATATTTATTATCTTGAGGAAATAGAATTCAAGGAGGAAGAGAGGAAACTATTTTTTTCCTTCTTACACTGCTTTATTTTTTGTTACAAGAGAATATACTGGATTTTTTGTTGTTATTGCAGTACTGAGGGTTGAACCGAGGGCCTTGCACATGCTAGGCAGGCACTCTATCACTGAGTTGCACTCCTAGCTCCTTTTTTAATATTTTTAACTTGAGACAAGGTGTCCCTAAGTTGCACAGGCTGCCTCTGGCTTCAAACTCATGATCCTCCTGCCTCAACCTCCTCAGGGATGCATTACAGATGTGTGCCATGGCACCCGAATTACTGCTTTTTCAAGTAGTGAACATTAGCACTTTTATTTAATGTGGAAGAAATACCACTTTTTGATTATCAAAACTAAAGTAAAAATACTTGAAAGCATTTTCCACTCTTAAAATACTTTATCCAATACCCCAGTGTCTGAGAGGAAACAACAGATGGCACTTTCCCACTCCCAGAATCGTTCTGAGTAAATCCAAGAGAAAGAATTCTTTCTCCCCTCTGATTAGACAGTCTGTCACAGTGGAAGCTAGGCTCTTTGGAAACTATGTTGGGGAATCAGGGCCAAAGGCCAGTGCTGACGCCAGGGGTCAGATGACAGAGGGTATGTTCATCACACAGGGTGTGTATAACTTCAACTGAAATATGAAAAACCTGGTTTCTTATGTGGCTCATAAACCAGTTCTAAAGGCATTTCTCAAAAAAGGAGTCCAAAATGTTTGGGCAGCAGCAGCCACTTTAGTGTAGACATTTTTCCCTAAGGTTGCTATTTGGAAGGACAACACTCAACCACTTCAAAGTGGTGCTAGTCTGTTGATGTAAAAATACTCTGGTCTGTTGATATAAAAAACACAAAAAGGCAGCTTCATTTTCTAGCCACACCAATTCTGCTAAGGGCAATAACAACCTAAGCCTGGATACGTGTATTTTTAATTCCTTTGACAATAATTGCTTCCATTGTTTCAGGTGACTTGCAACTTACCTTCACAGAGCTCTCTTGTTACTGTGATCTCAGGGCACTTAGCCCTACACAATGAAAACTGACCCCATGTAGAAAGCCCAAAGGGTGCTGTGGTTACTGCTTCTGCTACTACCACTACTCAAAAACACTACTATTTTTGAGTGTGTGTTTACTATGAGCCAGGCATTTTGTCAAGTGACACAGAAACAGTCATCAGGACATTAAGTAATCTCCTTAAGGCCACATACACAGCTAGTATGATTTGAGCTGGAGACTGAAACCAGTCTGGTTCCAAAGCCCTTTGCTCTTAACCTCTCTATTATTTGCTCTAAAGGGCCATATAGTTCTCTAGTTCTCATTCACTTCTACAGTTCACTAGTGCCAGTCTTCTCTAGTTTATGTCTCAGTTCCAATCATTCATGCATGCACATATTCATTTATTCTATCAAATTTAGTGAGCACCTACTATGTGTAAGGCATTATGCTAGGGATACAGACAAAAATGAGATACCATTCTTATTCTTGAGAAACATGCATTCTCTTCAAGGATATATATAAGTAACCATTAGTTCATATAGTGTATATACAAAGAACGAGGGATGAAAACAATTCTGAAACAGTCAGCCATTGAAAACTCTATGAGGGCCACTATAAGTCGGACACAACTTGGTGACACCTAACCACAACAATGGGCTGGGATTTAGCTCAGTTGGTAGAGCGCTGCACTGCAGTCTCTGAGGTCTCAAGTTCAATTCCCAGCACCACAAATATGGGAGAAGGGCCTGGCAATCCACTCCCAGGGCAATCCCGAAACAGTTGCCATTGAAAACCCTATGAGGGTCGCTATGAGTCAGATACCGACTGGATGGCACCTAACAACAACAACAACCACAACAACAATAGAAATACTTGGGTGCATACAGAATGAGCAACCAACCATGCCTGGCAACAAGAATATGGTTCCAGGATCAGGGAAAGCTTGGTTGGAAAGACACTATTTCGATACATCTAATGATCAGATCATGGATAATGGATACTGACTTTTCCTTATGATATGTGTTAGGATCTTGGAGGTATAAGATATAAGAAAGCCCCTAAAAGAGGAAATGTTGGGAAGACCTACATGAAAAGAACACAATGTTCCTTTAAAACAAAAGATGAACAACATTTAATTTCATGAAATTACTATGATGTGATCACTTGTTAGATACCTTTTCCTAGTGCCATTAGAAACAAAAGAAAGGCACTTGACAAATTGCAAGAAGCCCAAAGCCATTAGAGCATTGAAGTTGTTTGAATTGCTCAAAATGTGCAAACAAGGAAGTTTGGGTCATTCTTTCTGTAATTAATTGTATAAGACAGTGGGTTTCATTATGACATCCTCACACATGTATATCAGATACTTTGATCATATTCATCCCCCTCTATTCCCCACACTTACCCCTCCCTGCTCTTGGTCCCCTTCCTATTCCTTACCAGTCCTCCTTCGACTTTCATGCCTTTTTTAGATACCACATATGAGAGAAGACATGTGATACTTGTCTTAGCTTTTTGACATCTGGTGTGTGAGAAAAATTCTCTATCAAACAGTATAAGGGCCATCTTATTTGAAATTTATTGTGAAAAGGGGAACTACCACGGAATTTGTTTCTTCAATTCTCCCTTTATATTACCTTCTCTTTAAATGACCATATAAGGCAATGTGGCACACACCTATAATTCCAGCCACTTGGGAGACTGAGGCAGGAGGATCACAAGTTTGAAGCCAGAGGAAGCCCACACAACATAATGAGACATTGTCTCAAAATTCAAAATTAAAAAATAAACCCAGACTGTTTACAGATAATAATGGATATTAGCATGATTATTTTAATAAAAAGTTTCTTTCATAAAATATTGAGTCCTGTCAATCTAGCTTCTCTGAGTTTCACATTAAAAGAAAGGGCTGATGAGCCAAAAAAAATCCTTATATTTACTGTAGGCCTAAGCCAAACAAAAGAGTAAAGTTCATTGAGGAGGTTAATGAGTGATGCCAAGGAGACCAAGATTGTGAGTATGGGCTCATTAGAACATGCCATGTGTAGTGAATGCTATTATGAAAAGCACCATATAAGAGGATAGCAGTGGAAGACTCTTTCCTTTGCTAAAAAGAAAAGTAGAAAAAGAAACCAAGTACATCTTACCAGTGTAAGTCTGTGGCACCAATTTTACCATCTACCCTTAGAGTATAGCAAACCAAATCCACAGCTCATATGGCAAATGTTTTTAGTTATCCATTGCATCAGGGGATCTATTCTCAGGAAGCTCAGTCATTAGCTTGATTGTATTTTGCAGCTCAATTCCTTCAGGGCTTATTCTGCCACCCTAAAAAAGAATGTAGGAAATAGCCAATATGTGTCAGTTATCTATTGGTACATAAGAAATCACCATTAAAAGATAGGGATTTATAACAGCAACTATTTATTTGGTTCATAACTTTCTGGTCACTCACATGGTTATTAGGGCCAGTGTTAGGATGAGGTGAAGTGCATAAAAGGATGCATCATAGGATGAGGTGAAGGGCATAAAACTGAAGGAGGCCCTTACTCACAGGTCATAAAATTGTCAACCCTAGACTCACATGATCCTAAGAGTAAGTGCTTCTTTCCACTGTGTACTTCATTTGTGTCATCCTAGTTTCAGCCCTGATGATTCTTCTAGCCTAAGCCAAATGGGGTGATCTCTGCTGCATCCTTTTCTTTAAAATTTAAAGTAACTATTTTTTTCTACAAAAAATATTTCCTTTTTTGTTTGATTTTGCCAGGTAATTTTAACTCTACACATTCTATTTGTTTTCCAGGTCATACAAAGACTCAATTTGCCTATGGGTAATTTTTTAATATTCTGATTTCAAACAACTTCTTCATTTTCTCTATATGAACAGAAGTGAGTCATAAATACAGTTGAAATGATAGAAATTAGACAATACTTTAGAGGGCCTATTAGTCGATAGAATTGGTACAGATTAATTAAACTACAATGTGATGTCTCTTTCATATTCACATCTCCTTCTGGACAAATCAGAATAATGACTCTATAATGAAGTCTTTATACAAACACAATGTATTCTGAAAAAATATTAATATTTTTGTAATTGATTAAATGAGGATAAACTCTCTTTTGATATTAATTAAGCATATTAATATTGTTCACTCTACTGCTTTTAAAAGACCAGTGTTTAGCTCAGTTACTAGAGTGCTGCTCTGCACTCTCTGAATACCTGGGTTCAATCCCCAGCACCACTAAAATGGAAGAAGGACATGGCATTCCCCAAGCAGTCCTGAAACAATCAGCCATTGAAAACCCTATGAGGTACACTATGAATCAGACTCGACTTGATGGCACCTAACCACAACTAATTGCTTTTAAAAAGGTGAAAACATTATGGAGACTTTTCACACCCAAGTTTTATATCAACTTTATATTTAGACTAATTTTCCCCAGGGACCTGAAGATGTATAATTTGAAAATGGATATGCTCACAGTGATACATACATATAAAAAAAACTATAGAGGGTTAAAACTATCAATCCTGAAGCCAGGCATGGTGGCACACACTTGTAATCCCAGCACTTGGGCAGCTGAGGCAGGAGAATCATGAGTTTGAGGTCAGCCAGGGCTACATGATAGGTTCCAGACCAGCCTTGACTACACAATGATACTCTCTCAAAACAACAACAAAAATATCAAGCCTGGGGTTTATGGGTCACTAACTTTTTAGTTCTGCTGGTTTTTATACTGTGGTTGACAGCTTGTGAGTTGGTTATCCACTATCTAAGACAATCTAAGACAGTCTTGCTCATGTGCCCAGCATTTGATAGGCTAATATCCAGCATAATAGGGGTGATCAGGCCACCTGGGTCTCCTTATTCAGCAGATTAGCTCAGGCTTCTTCACCAGTGTCCTTCACCAGATTCTTATAAGCAGGGAAAGAGGACATGCTCCATGGGCAAACAATTTTCAGGATTCTTCTTGCATTACATGTGCTATAGCTCCAATGGACCAAACAAATCACACAGCCCAACCCAGAGTCAATATGGAATGGAACTATTACAAGGACATGGAAACAGGAGATGTGAAAAAATTGCAGGCCATCACCATATCAATGGTTCACCACAAGACCCAAAGGTGAGCTACAGAAACAGAAGAGAATGGCTGTGGTGAATGCATCAACTGAATAAACTAAATTTTAATCAAGAGAAGACCAGAGAACGATTCTCTACAGACTGCATCAGCCATTTGGGAAGGAACTTGTTCACTGAAGAAATGAGATTAGATGGATGTTACATATGGATCCCTCAGTTTCATACATGGGCTAGCAAAAGACATTTCTCATGTGTGGTTTATTCCCTAAATCTCTACCTGGTGATAACCCTGAAGAGGAAATTTCCAACACATCCAGAGATCATACAACACAGGAGGGCTTAGAAATTTTACCCACAGCAATTCCTACTCTGGGTGAGGTTGAGAATCCTTAATTTAGAAGAAAAGCAGCATTAACTCTTACCCCTAAATATATAAGTATCATTTTGCCATTAAATGTAAATAACAACTACCTCTGTTGGAAACTCACATCCTCTCTAAATTTACATCCAAATCATAAATGAAGAAAAATTACAATTTTGCTAATTTGGATCCAGGTACAATATGGAAGTGTCTGGACATTTTCTCCTCCTTCTAACCCCCTCTCCTATTTAGCTTCCCTACTCCAATAGTTGTATGGAATTTGGAGCCAGACACATTGCCCCAGCTCTGTCTCCATGCAACTCTGTGGCCATTTTGATGATGATGAAAGATGTTTTGAGCCCTTACTTGCGATTCTGAAGAGGAGAGTTCTGAAGAGCATGTTCTTGTCCTGTTAGAAAACTTTAATCAACCACCGACAACAGTGATGTAGTCAAAGAGGGAGACAAAGGAACAGCTAAATAACTGTAGAATCAGTCACCCTACATGATGTGCAAGCTTGTCCCAAAGGAAACCACTTGGATCAATCATCAAAAACATCAAGTTTATTCTGAAAAGTGTCAGCAATCTCAGTCACTCATTCTTCCCTGGAAATCATTCCAGAAAAAGAGGATCTGAGAGGCTCATTTTCACATAGTGGAATCATTATTCACTGATGAAATGAGCTGGCTGCATCTTACCCACTGACAGGTATTCCCTAGGCAGATCACCAAAATTCAGCTGTAGCATAATCATAGGAAATGTATTCACATGCATGTAAGATGGTCATCTTCTGATGAAAGACCTTGCAACTGAGGGAGAACTTGTTTATGAGTAACCACTGGAGCCTATTGGAGGGAAACTCCCCACCAACTGGCTTGACAAAGGATCTGAAGCATAGTGGGAGCACCATAGGAAAAACTACCCCAGATCTTACACCACACGCAGCTTGCCCAAGCGGTGGAGAAATTCTACCAATAGCCAGTTCATTCTCTAAAACAGTAGGTATTTTCCTGAATTATTTAGTAGCAACTTTTCTCTTTCACTAAATTTTGACTGTAAGTGAGAAAGATAAATAGACTCTTTCAAAGTTCAAGGAAATTAAGTCCAGCATGGAAAGTCTCCAACGTATCTCCATGACCTTCCCTGTTATCCCTAAAATCATCACTCATTCTAGAAGAAAGATTCATTTAAATGTGCTCTTTGGGTGCTCTCACTGATCTAGTAGCTTTTCATAAGGTGATCAATAAAATTTTGAAATGTAATTGATTCTGGTCACTTCCTACAGGTGTGCTTCATCTAGATAATGACCTTTAGCCTATTCTTTGGGAAGAAGAAAAGTCATTGGATTATTTCACACCACATGAGGGCAGGTAAAATAGGGTTGGAATGCTAGCTAAAAGAGTTCATTCTAAGTTCATCCCTTTCTGGACATACACTATGCCCCATTCATATTCATTGTCTTGTTGGCCACTTAATTTCTATGATCCCCACTCCTATATTTCCTGTGTTTTTTCTCTATGTAGAAATGCTTTCCTCCATACTGGGGGTGAGAAAGGGGAATAAGAAAAGGGGGGGGTAACAACACAAAATAATAGATGGGATGAATATTCTCTAAGTACATTGCATGCATGTATGGAAATATAATGTAACCCCTTACTATATAACAAAAATAAATGCTTTCCTTTGCTTCCTTTGCCAAGAAAAATCCTATTATAAGGTCATCTTTCTCTTTTCCTAACTGCTAACACTCACACTAGTGCTTCACTGTGTGTATTTGCGTTGCTCTCTCTATGCTGCTTTCATAAGTATTAACCTTGCCTTCTCAAATAGATTCTAAGACTCTCAAAGGCAGGAGCCATGTATGGTGTGTTGTTCATGTATGGTATGTTGTCTGCACACACACACTACATAAAAGAATATCTTTACATAAGATACAATAAATGTTAATTATTCATGGGTCAGTAAGAGGCTAGTGAAGACTTCTGTAGACAGGTAGGCTCTTAATGAGATAAAAGGCCTCAGAACTGTTTTGAGGCAAACCTAAGGAAATAAAATATAACAGATTGCTTTCTAAATTGATAAATCATATTCTAGCGTAATTAGCTAAACTGATTAGTTCTACAGGACAATTTGGGAAGATGCGGCTACTTTGAGGAAGGAAGATACTTTCTGTTTTCTTTTTGTTATTGTTCATGTAGTAATATGATAAAATAATCAATCAGTTAAGGGACCATGATTTATGGACCATTATTTTCTACTAGTGGCTAAAATGTCAGAGATACAAAACCTTTGTAGTGAGAAAATCATAAGAGCCACGCTAGCTTGGTGGAATGTCACTCAAAATGGTAGCATGAAGAGATCAAAAGAAACTTGTGCTGGTATATTAGTCAGCATGTGTTGCTGTGACAGAGACACCAACTGAAACAAACCAAAAGGAGGAATGATTTATAGGAGCCTTATAATTAAAGGATCACCATTCATAATGATGGCAGGGTAGGCATGGTGGCAGCAGGAAGTCTGGCAGATGACTTCCTCACATCTTGGCAATCAGGAAGCACAGAGCAACTTGAACCATGAGTCTGGTTAAAAAGCTCCAAAGGTCCACCACAAATGACTTAATTCCACAAAGCTAGATTCTACCCCCTCAAAGTTCCATAACCTCCCAGGATAGAGCCACCAACCAGGGACCAAACATTCAAACACATGACCTTTGGGATACACTTTAGATTCAAACTGTGACACTCCATCCCTGGCCCTCAAAGTTTCATGGCCATCCCCTAATGCAAAATTCATTTAGTCCAACTCCAAGAGTCCCCAATGTCTTAATAGTCTCCACCATGTTCAAACATCCAAGTCCAAAGTCTACACCGAGACTCAAAGCAAACTTAGCTGTGAATCCCTGCAAAACAAAAACTAGGTTACATACTTCCAATATGCAATGGCACAGAGTAAGCACTCTCATTCCAAAATGGAGGAATGGAGGCACAAAAGGGAAAGATTGGTCTGAAGCAAAGCTATAATCCACTGGAAAAACAACAAATCCTGTGGCTCCATGTCTGGCATCTGGCATACGGCATCACCTGGGCTTAAACAAGCTTGGGCGGCTCTGTCCTCATGGCCCTCTTGGGCTGGCTCTATGTTGGTAGCTTTTCTTGGAAGATGTTTCATATTGCTGGCATATCCAACATCCTGAGGTCTCCACTGCTACTTAGGCTCCACCCTCAAAGCTTCATACACCAGCCCTTCAGGGGCTTTCTTCAGTGTACTCGACCCTGGCACATATTGCCAGGCCTTCCATGCTATTTTCCAGAACCTTGGTGGCAGCCTCCATGACTCCTTAACTCTTGCATTTGGCATACCTACAAAACCAGCAGCACATGGACAACCCTCAGATTTGCTGCCATCTCAAGTGATAGATTCACCATTTTGAGCCACAGCTGCAGCAGTGGCATCTGTATGCCCAGGCTGTGAAACCATTTGCTTGTGCAGCCCCTTTGCTCAGGACATCCTGGAGTTACTGAATTTTCAACCATTCTCTTTTCAATGGAAGGTCTTTCAAATGAGTTTGCAGTTTCACAGCCTGGAGTCTTAGATGGGAGGGGCCTGGCCAATTCCCTTTGTGCCCATGGAGGATTTCTATTGTCTTGGGGATATCAAGGCTTCTTTTAATAATGTGTTTCTCTTTAACAATTGCATTGCTTGAATCCAACCTGTCCTAGCTGCCATAACCTTAGAAAAGCTGCAGCTTTTTTCTATTTAAAACATACATTTTTGAAATCCTTCTGTTCTACCATTTTCTCGGTTTTTTCATCGTAAATCTGACGAAACACAGCAAGCAACAACTGATATACAGTCTCGACATTATGCCACCCTATTGATATTTCCTCTGCCAAGTTAATTATTCTGTTGCTTTTAAGTTCAGCCTCATTCAAATCTTTAGAACATGTGCTGACTTCAGACAAGCTCTTTGCAAGAATGTAACATGAACACCCTCTAGTCCAATGTTTAATATAGTCTTCATTTCCCTCTGAAATTCTGTAAGTCTTGCCTGTATTTCCATTGGTGGCAACATTCTGGTCTTTCACTCACTAGAAACACCCCTCAAGTTCTGCACTCCAGGACTTCTCTCACCTGCATCACCAAGCTCTTCCAAACTCCTTCTGCAAACAAATTCTAACAGCCTAAGTACCACATGGTCAGGTGTCTCCATAGCAATGACTCCACTGTCTGCTACCAATTTGCTATATTAGTCAGCTGGTGCATCATTGTGGCAGAGGAACCACCTGAAACAAACTTATGGGAAGAATGATTTATTAAGGGCTCATGATTAGAGGCCCGCAGCTGTACCACTGTGGCATCTGATCCTGTCAGGTCTTGGAAGCTAAGCAGGGTCGGACCTGGTTAGTACTTTATGGGAGACCGCCTGGGAATACCAGGTACTGTTGGCTTGGGAGATGGACCTGGCAACCCACTCACAAAACCCAATCAGCCTTTAAAACCCTATGAATAGCAGAGAAGCACTGACAATAGTGTTTCATCTGTTGTACATAAGGTCACTATGAGTCGGACACCAACTCAACACCACCTAACAACAACAACAATAACAATAACATTATTAGAGGATCACAGCCACAATGGCAGTTGGGCAGCTGTAATGGTGGCAGGATTCATGGTAGATAACCTCCTCATATTTGAAGATCAGGAAACACAGAGTGACTAGAACCATGGGCTTGGGTAAAAAACTTCCAAAGCCTATCCCCTAGTGACCTAATTTCACAAAGCTAGATCCTGCTTCACAAAATTCCATAACTTCCCAGAACAGCACCAGCAGCTAGGGAACAAATATTCAAACACATGACCTTTGGGGGACATTTTAGATTTCAAACCATGACACCTGAGGAATCAGGAAAGCCAAGTTTAGATTTAGTCCTCAGACTAGCTAGGCAATTGATGGATTAGTCACTTCACTTTCTTGTTTCCTCACCTCTAAAAAGATTTCCAGTAGCTCAGAAAGATTAAGATGATAAAGAGTCATTCCATCTTAAAGCTGGCTAAGACAGATCTGAACAGACATCACAAAATTTTTTCTACTAGGTGGGGGCTGCCCCACAGCTACAGCCCATTAGATAATTGACAGTCATTAGGAACAGTCAGATGCTGTAGAGTTTGTCCATCTGACAGGGCCAGGCACACTGGGCGTTATGAACCCAAGCTATGTGGAAACCCAAGCCAGTATTTAGCTAAATTCTATTTCACTTCACCTTCATGTCATCCAAGTCTTCATAGAAGAAGATGTTCTTTTAGAGCAAGGGTTTTTATTGAATGTCATAAATATAAGCTGTCATTTCATCTCATTTCAGTTTTTGTGTTGCTTAAAATATTTCTCTTTTGGGGAGAAATCAAATGATTTTTAATTGTACAGGTTATGTTTTTGTCACTGGGTGTTAGAGGAATAGATGGATGAATATTAATTACTTTGGTAAGACAAGTATTTGGATAAACACCCCCTTCCAAAAAAAGCACTGCTAAAAACTTCCAGACAATGTTAACTAAGATGAATAGGTTAAACAGCATTTAAAAAATTCATATTGCCAGTTATTCATTTAACAAACTCTTGTAAGTGCATGATCTGCATCAAAAATTGTGCCAGATGCTGCTTCAATAAAAGAGAAAGGATGATTCTTACTCTCCATCCAGAAATCTGTCTCTTGCTCCTATTGCCTTTCCTGGATGCCCTGGTTAAGGTGCTAGGGAGACTAGAACTATGTCCTCCAAGTGAAAACCCCACAACTCATGCCAGGATTAACCTATGTTAGAGTAGTAAGCCTCATACTAAAGTCTTCACTCAGTTTCTTAGTCATCAGAGGCAAAGTGCACAAATACCAACGAGACAAATTAAATGAAAGTGAGAAAGGCAAGCAAAAATATTAAGAATGTAAACAGGAGAGAAGAAAAAATAGCCATGAAAATCATACTAGGCAGCCATATAAAGGTCAAATGAGTCAAATTTTCCGTGAGCTTTCATGGACTATATGATACTTCTGCCCTAAGGCAAGGCCGTGTTCTTGGACCTACAAGGCTCTCATACATTTTTGGGGGAGGCCCATGGATAGCCATTAATGACATGGAAGTCTCAAATATTGAATCATTGTTGTTCTGTAAGATTAGGAAAGAGAATTTTCTACTGGGCTTCAATGCTCATTTATTTAATGCCCCATTGGTAGGCACTAGGTGATCTAAAATAAGATAATGGATATCCCCATGACTGAATAGAACATAGCAACTGGTGATACAGAGGTAGGTGGCAACTGGAAATCCAAGTAGAAAGTCAATATCCAGAAATACCCAGGCAGGTAACAGAGCCTCAACCACTTGTCTAAGGGTTTATGATAAGATTCCTGCCATGAGAGGACATAAACAGATGCAAATGGAAGTATTAGATAGTTATGACAAAGCAAAAAATCAGAAAACAAGGCTGCAGGGCAGTTATCAAAGCTAGAACACAAAATCAGGGCTCACCTGAAACAAAGTTAACCTAATGCCTTTTCCCAGAGTGTTAGACTAAGCAACTATTAAACCTTTGTGACTATAATGAAGATTGGTCACAAAGAACAGATGGAACTAAAGCCTACAGAAAGGAGTCAAGCAGCTTTAGCTGTGGGAAGAAGAGAATATAGAGGCTCAGGATCTCAGAGTTCTGCCCTTTGATAGAAAACCAATGGAAAGAATCAAACCAAGGTATTATGGACTAGCTGTGTCAGACTTTTCTAGAGCATTGTTTACATGCTAATTTAAGGAGAAAATTACTTGGGTGCCCATGCAAATATATTTTAAGACAGAGTGGAAGAGAAGGTATGGAAAGTAAGAAAAACCCTAGCGCCTAGCATCACCCAGTCGAGGGATCACAGAAATACAAATTGCCTACTTTGTGGGAAAGAAGCATACGAATTTTTTCCTGGATTGCATCTTAAGACTATGTGCTAGGAAGATGAACCTTCATGGTGTTGAGTCAACCCATCCATCAAAATATCTGAGAAAAAGGATTGAAGTCTCACCTGCATAATGGAAAGAAGCCATCTGAAGCCCATATGGATTTGGATTTGCCACTTAAGGAGCAAGAAATTTTTGATCAGAAACAATTACATAAAAAGTTGGAAATTTGAGCCGGGCATGGTGGCGCACACCTGTAATCCCAGCAGTGGTGGAGGCAGGAGGATCGCAAGTTCGAGACCAGAGGCAGTCTGTGTAATTTAGCGAGATCCTGTCTCAAAAAAAGTAAAAACAAAAAATAGGCTGGGTGTGCAGCTCAGTGGTCCAGCACTTGCAAAGCATGCAAGTGCGAGGCCCTGGGTTCAACCCCCAGTACCACAAAAAAAAAAAAAATTGTAAATTTTACAACTTGGGTTCATGTTTGCTATTTGTGTCCATCACCTGATCTCCTATAGTAATTTGCCTTCGAACTTCTAGAACAGAGATCAAAAACATTTTTCCGTAAATGCCAGATAGCAAATATATCAGGCATTGCAGATCATAGAAAGTCTCTGTCACACCTACTCTCTGTTATTATGATGCAAAAGCAGCCATAGAGGATACATAAACCAATGGGTGTGGTTGTGTTCAAATAAAACTTTATTTACAAAAATAGGCAGTGGTCCATATTTGAACAGTGGACTGTAGTTCACTGATCCCCTCCCTGATCTAAACCCCAAGATGACTCATGAGTTTGTCGTCAGAAGCAACAGTCTAAGTGGGGGCCAGGGAGATTGCAAACAACTCAGCAGTCAACTTTAGGACAAAAAAGCCCAAGTATGAAGGAAAAGGAAACAGGCAGAGACCTTGGGCTGAGCTGCTGCTGCTGCAAAAAAGAAAAGGTCTCAGAAAGCAAGTGTGGCTCTTAAAAGGGACACTGAAGTTGATCAGTGGAAATCCTTGTGTGATACTCTCCAGTCAATGCTTCAGATAGTACCTCTCAAATCACTGTACAGAAGTACACAAATTCTTCCTCTGCTTGTGCATGGGGCCAAGTCTGGAAAGAAAAACATGTAGGTGAAAGAAAAGTTAAAGAGGAAAGTGGGCTCAAGGGAGTTTTGAAACAAAGTCCAACTGCCCCTTACCAAAACAACTTGGGCAAGAAGTCAGCAAGGGCCTGTGACACTGAGCATTGAGATCTAGAGGGATATTTGAAAATGCTGGTCATAATTGTGATAGCCAAATGAATAATTAGCAGTCATTAAAAGAGCTCTTTTAGAGGTCTGAATTGGGATGTTGAATTTTTCTTAAGCTGCTTTGAGTATGCAAACATTGCACTTTGTCCTTCAGGCTTCTTAGGGACAAACAAGTATGCGGACCAGCTCCAAACCACACTTAAAATGCAAACTAGTTTTATGCTGGTGAAGCAACATGTACATATGCTCAGAGATTGTCTACTGGGACATTTTCTCAACTGTGCCCTACAAATAACAACTGGATCCTAGACATCAGCCAAATTTTGTAGACTCTAACAATAGTCCCCCTAAGAACAAAAATTTCTATTTCTCACTGTATCTTCTGATATCTTAGCAAACACTTAAAAGAAGGGGTCCTTACAAGCCAAAAAACTTGCTAACCCAAGGAGAAAGAGTACCAATGGGGTAAAAACCCCAATCTTAGTCTGCTCCAGGTCAAAATGATCTGATCCTGCTTCTTTTGAACTCTCTCCAGGAAGAGAAAGGCACACCCAGGAGGACTGTTCCAACTTAGTCACAACCATGGGATAAGCCAGCTAAGTAACTTAAGGGGAGAGGGGAAGGGAGGTTTACAAAAACACACCCTCAAGCATGTGCATCCACTCTGAAGCCAAAATGAATCTGAAGAAGAAACGACTCCTCATTTTCCATTTAGTTCTCATTAGATTTTCTCTTTTTTGTTGTGTGAGCAGAAGACAGTCTCCTTGGTGAATAAGAAAGGCTTGAAACAGAATCTAGACAGAACTCATGAATCAGACATGATGGAAAATTGGTGACTCGAATTCATTAACCCAGGCCCATGACCCCTCAATGGCAAAGAACTAGAAATTCTACTCTCTTGGTTTATGGAGCTATCTGAATAAGCTGGGACAACTTAGAAACATCAAACCTTTTCAGATACACTCAGCTCAATCATGTGCCTGTTGATTTGGTCTAAATATAAAGAGATTCCATCTATAGCAAGCCTATTTGCACAATCAGAGAGAAATGCTTGTGTATGTTATGAGCCATGCTTTGCATTGTGTATGTGGCTTTTTCATCCACAAATTCAAGAGCTCCTCTTTATATCATTGTAATTTCCAGTGTCTGGCACATGCTATTCTTTCAATAAATATTGGTTGAATTGATTTCTGTTCACCCATAGCACCTTCCTCCTTTCCTTCTTTCCTTCCTTTCTTCTTTTCTTCCACATACTAAGACCATATACACAAAAATAGTCGGCTATTTTGACTGAATAGACCAGAAGCAATTCTACTTTCTAGGCGAGAATTCACTAATACAATGCTTTCCAATTACTATAAAAACTATAAGTCATTATTCTAGGAAAGTAAATGAGCCTAATTTGTACCAAGAGAGATTTGGAATTGACAACAAAGAATCCTTCTGCATTTCCATAGTGTTTACCAATTAAAATGGGTTAGTAGCTGACACAGAAGATGGGTGGACGTATTTAAGTTCTATCCAAGCTCTACTACTCATTTCTTTATGTAAACCTAGGCAAATCATTTACCCCTCTGAGTCTGGAGATATCTAGGTATGAAGTAGAGTAATAGAATAGCAATATCTACTTTGCATGGCCCTCTAAGAGGATAGATGTTGCCTGGGGAGTGTATTCCAAATAAGAAACAGTACGAGGGCAGAGCAAGGCTTGATGAAAATCTTCAATGACACTAAGCACTTGAAAAACATATAGTGTCTTCCTCCATATGTAATTCAAAATAAAAACTAAGAACAAGGAAGTACCATTAAGTTGTGAATTTCTTCAAGGAAATAACAAACATTTATATATGCTTAGGGTGTTCTAGATATTTTTTGTTGAACGTACTACACAATTCTTAATTCATTTAATCTTTATAACAATCCTATGATACCCATGAGGAATCTATATATAGACCAGGGCACAGTTGTTCAAACAGACCAAGGAAACACTGCTTGGTTTAAACCCAGGAAAGGTGTGCATCAGATCATTACCCTTTCACCATACCTCCTCAGTCTCTACACTGAGAAAATAATTTGAAAATCTGGACTTAATGAAGAAGAACATGGCATCTGGATTGAAGGAAGACTCATTAAAAACCTGTGATATACAGATGACACAATTTTGCTTGCTGAAATTGAAGAGGATTTAAAACATTTACTGATGAAAATCAAAGAACACAGCCTTCACTATGGACTGCACTTCAACATCAACAAAGTCCTTACAACTGGGCCAGTAAGCAACTTTATGATAAATGAAGGAAGGATTGAGGTTGTCCAAGATTTTGCTTTACTTGTTTCTATAATCAATACCCACAGAAGCAACAGTCATGAAATCAAAAGATGCATTACATTGGGAAAAGCTGTTGCAAAAAGACCTCATTAAAGTGTAAAAGATAAAGATGTCACACTGAAGATGAAGGTGGGCTTAACCCATGCCATAGTATTTTCAGTTGCATCATATGCCTGTGGAAGCTGGATGTTGAAGAAGGGAGACAGGAGAAGAGTCAATGCTTTTGAATTATGGTACTGGAGGTGAATACTGAATACACCATAGACTGCCAAAAGAATGAATAGATCCATCCTAAAAGAAGTGCAACCAGAGTGCTCCTTGGAAGCAAGGATGGTTAGACTGTGTCTTATGTATTTTGGACATGTTGTCAGGAAGGACCAATCCCAGGGGAAGGATATCATGTTTGACAGAATGACAGGTCAATGAAAAAAAGGAAGCCTCTCAGCTAGATTGACTGACATAGTATCTGCAGCAATAGGCTTAAATATAAAAAAGATCATGTACCTGTCACAGAATCAAGGAGTGTTCCATTCTGTAGTCCATAGGGCCATTATAAGTCAGACCTGACTCAATAGCACCTAACAATAATAACAATAATTCTATGAGACAGATATTACCCCACACACACACTTTAAAGATGAAAAATTTGAGTTACATAGAAGGCAAATAACTTTCCCAAAGTCACACTGTTGATAAGTATTACAGGTAGGATTTTGATCCCCGATTATATTCTTAGCTGGTGTATTATATAGCCTCTTCACAATGACAGCCTCTTTCTCTCTCCCTCCCTCATTACTTTCCTTCCTCCAGCCCTCCATTTCTTCTTTCTTTCCATCCTTCCTTTTCTTCTCTTCTTCCTTTCTGTCTTCTTATTGTTGTTGTTGTTTTGAGACACGTTCTTGCTAGGTACCCAAGCTGGCCTGGAATTCACTTTGTAGTCAAGACGGGCCTTGAACTTGCAGCAGTCCTCCTGCTTCAGCCTCCTGAGTGCTGGGATTATAGGCATGAACCATCATCCCAAGCTCACCCATTTCTGTTTTTCTTCTGAGTAATCTACTACCTGCAACTTTGTCCCATGACTGCTTTTCTTAAATACAACCTCAGACTTTATATAAATGTCTTTGTTTTTCTTAAATGGTGATATGCATGATTATATGATAAGGGTATATGAAATCAAAGGCTAAATAAGTTCTATACCCATGGTAAATCAATTTTAGTCAAGCATATATAGTTATATGGAGCTAAAATTTACTGCATACTTAATATGAGTCAGGCATTTAAGCCTCAAAATAACTCTCTGAATTAAGTAATATTATTCCCACTTTAATGAGTAGAAATTGAAGCTTATAGAAACTAAGTAACTTGTCCAAGGTAACATAGCTAGTAAGCTAGTAAGAAGATCCCAGGGGCTTTGGAGCCTGGCTTAAACTGATGCCAAGTTCTCTTAACTACTGTTCTCCATATCTTTAGGGCTGGGGTTTAGTTCAGTTGGTAGAGTGCTGCTCTATGCTCCCTGAGGCCTTTGGTTCGATCCCCAGCACCACAAAAATGAGAGAAGGATGTGGCAATCCACTCCTAAAACAATCCTGAAACAATCAGCTATTGAAAACTCTATGAGGGTTGCTAAGAGTCTGACCTGACTTGACAGCACCTAAGAACAATAATGTATCTTTAAAGTACAGATGTTTAGTAATAAATAAACAAATATATATATATGTATATATATATATACATATATATATATATATATATATATATATATATATATATATGGCATTTTTAAGAAATACCAAACTTCTAGTCAGCTACTTTAGGGTACAACTTCATATTCCACCTGTTGTTAGGTGCCATCACATCACTGACTCATAGTGACCCTAAGTATAGCAAAACAAAACACTATCCAACACTGTGCCATGCACATGATCCTTTTACATTTGAGTCTGTTGTTGCAATCACTGTGTTTCGTCTCATTTTGAGTTGTGCCACATCAGCAAAAGAAGATCCCCGGGGCTTTACTCCATTCCTGCCATTAAGGTCAACTCTGCTTTGAGTCTGGGCTGGGATTTAGCTCAGTTGGTAAAGCACTGCACTGCAGTCTCTGAGGTCCCGAGTTCAATTCCCAGCACCGAAAAAATGGGAGAAGGACCTGGCAATCCACACCCAAGACAATCCCGAAACAGTCAGCCATTGAAAACCCTATGAGGATCTCTATGAGTCAGACACAACTAGGTGGCACCTAACAACAACAACAAAGTTGGACTAAATGCATTTTACATTATGAGATGACCATGGATCTTTGGGGGCCAGGGACAGAGTGTCATGGTTTAAATCTAAAATGCCCCCCCAAAGGTCATGTGCTTTAACATTTGCTCCTTAGCTGTTGGTGCTGCCTGTGGAAGGTATGGGAACTTTAGCAGGCAGGATATAGCTTTGTGGGAGTGGCTCCCTGGGGATGGACCTTTGGAGGTTTTTATCCGAAATCCACAGCATAGGAAGCCCTCTGCCTCCTGCCCTACAATGCCCTGAGGACATCTGCCACAGACTCTGACTCCACTGGCCCCATGCCTGTCTTTCTACTGTTACAGACCTCTAACTGTGAGCTTCCAATAAACCTTTTCCACCATAAGCTTGTTTCAGTTGGTTTTTCTGTTATAATGATGACAGCTAATATAGGTTGCAAAAAAAAAAAAAAAAAAAACAGATGGGACATTAAAATTAGGAGAATTTGAAAAGGTAGAAGCAGAGCTTCTACCAGCCCTAGACCTGATAGGACAAGAAGAAGAATGATAACTGGAAGGTAAAAGGAGAGAGTGGTGTGGAGAAAGCTGTCTTGAAAGGAAGTTGAAGGGCACAGCCATCCCAAGACCACTTCATAGGGAAAGAGCCTATGGAATCAATACTCTGACCTTATTCTCTTCTTTCCCTCTGACCTCCTGTGGGAATGTCCATTAGCCAAACTCAGTCAGATGCCAGAGAGAAAGGGAGTTGGTTGATATAATCCATATAGTTCAATTTACAGGAGGCAGAGAACAGGGAAGAACAAGGCAGAGAGTGGATTTGGAAAGGGCAAATAGAAGACATTGAGCACAGTTCCCTTGTGAGACTACTAAGGCAACAGAGGACTACCAGAATGTCCTGTTACCACTGTGCTTGTTTGCTGATTCAATAGAGATTCAATGACCTGAGAGATCATTCTAGCCCAAAGACACTAAAACTCACAGTGTATATATTAAGCTATTTCTAGGTGCTGTAATATATAAACTTTAAATTCCCTGTGTCATTAAACAATAAAAATATTTTACAGTTTAATGTGAGTGGTTTTGGTTGTGAAGGGCTTCCACTTCAAGGGGCCCAATCCTTCCATCTCATGTCTGTGACCTATGCTGAGCCTCTAGAGTTCTCTCCTTTTCAACCAATAAATAGAAAAGTAGACTAAAGTTATGGCTTCTTGACTACTTTGGCTTAAAAAAATAGCACACAGCAATTCTTCTGAAATTCAGTTAGTGAGATCTAATCATAGGATGCTATGTAAATGTGGGGGTAGGGATGGATGTGCAAACCCTGGCTGGATAACCACTAACCAATAGTAACCATACAATATGGAATAGGAGCAGGAACCTTTGGCAGTCAGTTACACATCCTTGCCACAGATAGCTTTGAAGTATGATATAAACTGAACTTCTTTATACAGAATGACAATATCCCATCAACCATTTAATCAGTTATTGCAAACTGCTATATTTTAGACACCATGTGGAAGAGACAGGAAATTATCAAGCACAGTGACTGAACTTAAAAGATTTGCAGAGGCATCTAGGTAAGATAGCTAAACTTGAATCAATTATTCAGTTGTTTTCCAGTTCCCAATTCTTAGTACCATAAAAACAGAAATATATGAGTGGCTTATTTAGTTCATTTTTTTTCAATTAGATGTTTTCAAACTCTCTACATAAAATCAAATAATTCTATTGCTGTGACTAAAAATGAATCATCAATATTGCGAAGCTCCAAATACCTTATTTGTGTCTTTGGAAACTATAACCAAGCACTTCATCTGTAGCTATTGCAGTAGTGTTGAGTCTTCTAATCACTATAGAGTAGCCTTCTTATCCCCACTTCAGTATCCTAAAACAATTCATTTAATCCCAAGAAATAGCTAAGGAGCCTAATTTTATTATCTCATGAAAAGAAAATAATTCCTATTACATGTAATTTTACCCCAAGGTTCCAAACTTTAGTTTAATTTCTATTGACTTGGGTCTTTTCTTTTTTATCTTCCATATGTCTTTTAAAAGCATCTTAGTTATTTTATTCTCTAAGATTGAATTTAGTTAAAAAGGGCAATGACACATAGGTCAGGTTTGGTTTATAAAAGCCAAAAGCTGCCTGGCAGAACAATTAGCAAGTGAACCATGAAAAAGGTTGGAAGCCATAGATAAAAGCAAACATCTGCATTCCTGACATGCCAATCCCATGTTTTGCTTGGAAAGAAAAGTTACATTTCTAATGATGTGAATATGTGACATTTTTCTTCTTAGATTGAGAAAAGGTTGTAATGAGTTTTCAAATAAATAAAGCAGCAGCTGCTGCCTGGCCTGCCAATGAGGACATAGCACAAAATCTATGGAGGTAACAAGGAGCCTGGATAATTGAATCCCATAGTTACTTTAGAAGCTTAAAACTAGCCTGCCAAACTTTCCACCTCCCCCTCTACCCAGGTAAGGGCTGCTCATAGGAACAACACAAGTGCCTACAAATTATACCTGCTTTCCTCAACTACTATGACTTGAACCTGTCCCTGAAAGTTCATGCCCTGGAAAATTAATCTTCAGTACAACAGTGCTGAGAGGTGGGACTTTGTCAGAGCTGATTAGTTCGTGAGGACTCTGTCCTCATGGGTGAAAACTTTTAATGCAGCATCCTACTTATAGGACAGTACCTCTCTATAAGGAAATGTTCACAACACTGTAGTTTCTGTTGGATTAAACATAAAAGCAAGCAGCTGGGAGGAGTTAAGGTTGAGAAATAGTATGATAACATGTGCATGCACATGGGTCTGATATAAATTCCTAGAAAAAATAATAGGCAAATTTGTTGCTGTCCTACAAATAGGACATTAATGAGTCAATGTTGTTATTCAAAGAGTGAGTTCAGTATCACGAGAGTAGATTCATTATAAATGTAAGTTCGGTTCTTTTTTGCTCTCTCTTGTGCTTGCTTGCCCTTCCAGCTTCTGCTATAGGATTGACACTGGCAGCACAGCAGAGAGGTACAACTCAGTATGGCCACCTAGCTTGAGGACTTCCCCTATTTGGTACCTCCACTCACGTTAAGCCAGGTCCTTGGCTCCATCACAGAAAAGAATTTCAGGATGACTCAGAGAGAGTGAAACAGTTATAGAGTTTATTAAGCACACAGTTTAGAATACATGCATGCACTCAGGGAGAGAGAGGCATCCAAGACACTGGCAAGGACTTATCAAGAGAGTGAAGAAAAGGAAGCCAAAAAAGAGACACGTGTATTCCTCCAGTTTTATCTAGGGCAGCCCTGTGGGATATCAATCCTCAGCATCCAGCTCCAGGTGCCTAGTGTGACATGATCCTCAAGCTCCACTTAGAAAGACCCCTGTCATAGGCTGGGGAAGTACCAAAATAAGTTCCATTTTTTGGGGGGGTTCTATTACAGGAACTTTAGTTAAATAAAATTATAGGGTACACTGTACAGAGGGGAAAGAAAAACTGAAAGGTTCATACATTTTGACCCCAAGCATGGCTTCTTGCTATTTTAACATTTTCATTATTTAAAATGTGTCTCAAAAATACATCTCTATTTAGCCAGACATGGTGGTGCATGCCGGTAATCCCAGCGGCTCGGGAGATAGAAGCAGGAGGATCTCAAGTTTGAGACCAGAGGCAGTCTGCATAATTTAGCGAGACCCTGTCTCAAATGAGGTAAAAAAAAAAAAAGAAATGGGCTGAGG
>VMDO01011384.1:0-67089 GCA_007922755.1 Pedetes capensis | reverse complement strand
ATGTATTCTAGGGTATAAATAAGTTTTAAAAATTTATGAAAGTTATGACTCTTTAATTGTTTTATTTTTTATTTTACTTTTGTGTGTTTTATGTTTTTTCTTTATTTTTCTTTAGTTATTTTTTTGGTGCTAGGGACCAAACCTAGGGTTTTGAATATGCTGTGTAAACACTCTATCCCTGAGCTACTTCCCCAACTCCAAAGTTATAATTTTTATTAAGAATATTTTCTAGTAAAATATATTCTTAAAGTGATGACTTCCAAATTTGTATCTACAGTATTGCAACCCATACTTCTCACTTGAAACAATTTTAATGTATGATTGGCAACTTGTCATCACTATGTATTTATGATAGTTAATTCAAATCCAAATTAAGCAGAAATCTTAGTACCCGCATTCTGTTGTTGTTAGGTGCCATGGAGTTGGATAGGGTTTTCAATGGCAAATTGTTTGGAATTGTTTCAGGAGTGGGCTGCCAGGTCTTTCTTCCATATTTGCCATGCTGGGAATCGAACCCAGAGACTCAGAGAGTGCAGGGAAGCACTCTACCAACTGAGTTAAACCCCAGCCAACCTGCATTTTACTCATTTCAAATGTCACATGGTTGCCCAGGCTCAAAATAGAGAAGTCCACTCATACTCTCTTGTTTGAAGTTCTTTAAGCTTTATTTCCCAATACACAATGACTTAATATTTCCACTATTAATGACCTAAGTTTAACTTGACATCATTTCAGAAATTGATGACTACCGTATTTTAATGTGTTTCCACTTTTGTGCCTCTTAGTCCCAAAAGTGTTCACATGTAATCCATTCTTGCTGAGAATTCCTTTTAATTATTTGTTTTTATGAATATTTCTCTTCATAGTTCCTAAACATCACACTCTCTAGAGGCTTTCCTTGACCATAAAAGTAAAGTGACCTCTCCCCAACTTTCTCAATTCTTTTGCCTCATTTTGATTTCTTTATAATCATCAGTGGTTGAAATTACATTTTTTCCATGTTCATTGTCTGCCTCTCACTTATTTCTACACTCAAAATAACAATGACACTAAAATATGAGTTCCAAGAGGACAACAAATGGCATTTTCCTATCTTGTTCACTTCTGTCTAAAGTACTTAGTGCAAAGTTTATAACATAATAGGTTATCAATAATGGTTTTAATTAATTGTATATGTTATATACAAACTATAACTATATTATGTTATAGTTTGTATTTGAAATGTCCTCCAAAGGTTTATGTGTAGAAGGCTTGGTCCCCAATGAACAATGCTTAGAAATGGGGCTTTGGGAAGGTGATTGGATCATGAGGGTTCTGATCTAATCAATGCATGGGCTATTGGGAGGTAGGATGTAGTTGAAGAGAGTGGATTCTTGCAGGCATATCATTAAGTACTGCATATTACCCTAGCTCCTTCCATGCTCTCTCTCCCCCTTTGCTTATCAGGCCCTCATGGAGTACATCTAGGTCTAAGTGCCCTTCACGCAGACACATGTGAACCTGTACTCAAACCACTAAAGATGGGAAACAAAGCAAAACTTTCCTCCTTTTAAATTGTTCTCTCAAGAATTTTGTCACAGCAATGAAAATTTAACCAACACAGAAACTAATATCTTTCCTTCTTCTGTGAAGCCCCACCGACCACACCCAGGAATACTTACTTAATTCCAAACTCTGACCTGCTTATTATCTCTTCAAGGTGATTTAAGATGAAAAGGATGTTCAGAATGATTGGCAGATTAGCTGAGGCATTAGTAGGCAATATGGAAGAAAAGGGGATTAAAAAGGGCTCCTGCTGTTCCACCATGATAAAGAAGCAACTGGCATGTCTGAGGACATTGGAAGGACACTTCCAGTGGATTCCACCCTACCAGAGCCCTGGAGCCATTAAGAAAACAAAGACCCTAGACCCAGGTCACACTAGGTGCACAGAGCTGGGTGCCGGAGGCTGATGTTGCACTGTATGTTCCCAAGTTTGAATAAACTAGAGGGAACATGTGCCTATGCTGTCTGCTTCCTCTCTTCTTCCGCAAGCTCTCTCTCTTCTCTTCTCTCTCTTTTTTCTCCAGTGACCACATGTAAATGTCTCCCTTCTCTGAAGCCACCATCCTCTTTGTCTCTCCAAGGAACCTTTCCTTCTAAAAGCCTGCTTAAGACTCCTTTACTCTCTGGCTTCTTTACTTTCCCTCAGGGAATAGAAATATTCTTATGCACATTTACCCAAAGAATGCAGATTTTTCCAAGTTCCTTTGTAGAAGTACCGAATCTTCTTCAGTTGCCTCAGTTTTCCCTGTAACTCCTTAAAGGTATACTATCTTTAGTCAACCTATTCTATACTCTCTATCATAACTGCTCTGTTGGCTATAAATTCTTTCACACACCAAATACAAGGACTAGGGTTTTGCTGCCAGAGTCCAAGTCCTGCCACTCTCTGCTTTCCATGAATCTCTAGTAACAAGATCAGTGAGGAATCCTATTCCCTTTGACTATTATTGATACTGTCTCAATTTTTCTGATAAGAATAGGTGTTTTGTCTTTCCTGGCATGCTATTTTCTCATTGGTCAATAATTTTCAATGATAGAAGAATCCATTATCATTGAAACAAAGGGACTTGAATGCTACCTGTTGTACCCAACATAGAGACTAATTCCATAGTGCTAGCATTGGCCATATCTCTACTGTTCTGGTATAAGAATGGGGAAATGTTAGATAAACAACTCTGTCTATCAGTGCTGTTGTCAGCTCTAGTCAGTTCATATTCCATAGGCCTTATTTTCCAATGCTATGTCTAGGAGCCTTACATCAGAAGATTTTCTCTCAGTTCAAAGAAACATATAATCAAAAGTGTTTAAGTGACAAGAAATATTTATCATCTTGTTTGTGTGGAGACACAGGAAGCAGTCTAGAATAGAGAACATGGGTTCAAAGAGGGCTCAAGCCAGCAGATACTTTCCTACTTCCCAGCAGCAGATACTTTGGTTCATCTGTGTTTCCTATATAAAAGAATTTATACAATACATGGAAATTATAGTATAGATTATAGGATAAGTTCATTAAAGATGGAGAATATAGACGTAGATTATAAAGATAGTATACCTTCCAGATGTGGAGGCAGAAAGTAGTAAAATGATACTGCTGCCAACACTCAGAGTTAAAAGCATGTCTTTTTTGAGGCATGGACCTTGGGGGAAGGTTAAGAGTCCTATACCTGGGGTCTTTGTCTTGTAAAAGAAGTTAGAGAACTTGTGCAGTTAATAGAGGAGGATAGGTCCTTAGCAAGATGTCTTGGGATGTTGAAAATCCAGACAATCATTGAGTTCAGCTAGAATAGAGAGGCCTGTAGAATCCATTTGAGTAGGGGACCTTTTAAAACTCTAAGTTCCATTTGTACCTTTTTCATCCTTTTGTAGGAGCCTTTTTGAATCCTCCTTTTCCTCCATTTTTCCTCCATCTAATTAAAGATGACACCTTTGTCACTTCTATGCCCTTTTATTAGGGAGGAAATCTTTCTGGCAAATCCCTCAACAAACTTTTAAAAAATTATATTGGCTAGAATTTAATCACATCATCATGACCTAATTGCAATTATGGCAAAATGAGTTTCTGGGGATCTTCATTCTTTATAGTAAGGGATGAATTCCAGCCTTAAGTAAATAGAAGATACAATCATATCTTCTTCATAGATATTTCATTTGCTATAAACATGAAACCATTTCTCCCAAAGTCATGGCTAGGTGCCAAATGAATCAGCAAGAGAGATTTTCTCCCTTGAACACAAGGTAGTCCTTTAATCAACTAAACCATGTCTACTTGATCTGCATTTCTGAGGGTAAAAGTGTCCACATTTCTGGGCCCACTCTATCTTCTGAAATGTTGATTTATATCTTAATAAGAAGTTCCACATCAATATAGTTAAAATAGAGATGATACAAACTAAAATTGATTCATAAGAAAGAAGAGACCCCAGAATAATTATTAATATTCAAGAGGATTTATTAATTGCTAGCAAAGACTCAACCTGAGACATCTCCATAGAGCTGAGCAAAGGAAAAATGGCAGGATGGGTTTAGCAGAAAATGGCAGGGGTTTAGCAGAGGGGCAGTCCCTTTGCAAGGGCAGGAAAGACTAGCCAAGCACATTAAAGAAGCAGAACAGCATTGATTAGTAATCTGATATGCAAGGTGATCTCACAAGGGGGAAAAAGGGCATGAAAACAGTAAAGGAAAGTCTTCTGAAGGTGGGCCTTCAGGCAAAATACCATAATTAGAAGCCAGAATTGTATCTGGTGATCTGGCAATCTAGTTTCTATGGTTACACAGGAAGAGTTCATTCCAATGTCCAATCTTGCAGGTATGAGAACAGAAGGGAGGCTTTTCCAGGTGGTATGGGGCAATATGACAGAGGCTTAATGATTACAGAGTTATGAAATCATCTGAAAGAATACTCTGGAGATTTTAACTAACAGAAACAGGAGTTTATGTAAAACATAAATTCCTGAGTCATTAATAATTACCACTTTCATTGGTGAGGAGCTATGAGGCAGGAGAATCAGTATCATAATTAGGCAATTAGAGAAAATAAAATATATGAGTTATTTATAAAACTAGAGACCATCAGCTAAGCAATTGGAGGGAAAGGAGCACTTAAGAAGGGGCTTTTGGGGCCCTCTTTATATTCCCCCTTTGATGCTCTTAATGAACATTAATTTTAAATAAGAGTATCATCATTATCATCATCACAGTTTCACATAAACTAATGATTCCCCAGTTGGTAGGATCTGATATTTGGCTAAAGCCATCAGCCAGGTGGTGGTATGTTTTTCTATGAGGCTCCCTGTGGTGGTCTAGATATTATTAAGCACTGCTCACATTCACCTGAAATTTTCCTTTTTACCTTGTTTCACATTGGCATATGTAAGTATACAAACATTAGTCTATAGAATAGGGTTCCACGTTGACTCATCCTCAAACTTCTATCCCATGTAGACCAGTCAGTTTTCAGAGTGACTATAGCAGGGCTGTAGCTTTCCTCAAACTTCTGCTGTGCATAGACTGGTCAACCTCTGGAGTGACCATAGCAGGGCTGCAGTTCTCCTCACTGTCTGATGCAGCAGCAGGACCTCAGTGCAGCATCACTCAGGCTGGATCTTCTGGGTCCTGCTGGCAGGTCCACCTCTCTGAGGCCACAAGCTTAAGTTGGCTGTGATGAATCCAGGGCACTCTTCCCACTAAATTTAACAGCAGTGGGAATGGACAAGACTACAGTATGTGTCCCATCCCATTATGGGCCTCTATGGGTTTGGATACCACTTTTTAACTCAAACAAGATCCCCTGGTTTAAAGGGTATATAAGGTCATTTAAACTTATAGGCATTATTTTCTGTACCCAGCCATGAATCTCATCCATGGCAGTTCCCAAAGCCTGCAGTTTTCTCCTCAGAGTTATCTCTCCTAACTCCTGGGAGTCACCTTTTATCTGTCCTATAATTGGAGGTGGCCAGCTCAACATAGGGTGGATAGCCAGTCAATTTAGTTGGGGTGCACCTAACACAGAGGAGCACTGTGGACAAGAGCTGATCCCACCTTATGTGAGTCTCCTGATAGTATTTCCTTATCACTTATTTTAAGGGTCTGGTTCATGCATCCCACTTTCTCTGAACTTTGTTGCCAGTAGAGAGTATGTAACTTCCATCTGATCTTTAACATTCTGGTGAGCTCCTGAACCACCTCAGCTATGAATGCTGGTCCATTATCTGATCTCAAAGTCAAAGGCAGGCCAAATCTAGGTATAATGTCTCTTAATAATACCTGTTCACTTCTTGGGCTTTCTCCATCCAGGTTAGGAAGGCTTTTACCCACCCTGAGAAAGTTCAGACCAGAACTAACAAGTCCTATTAGCCCCAGTTTGAGGCAACTCAGTAAAGTCTATTAGTAAGTTTACACATGGGGCTGCCCTAGTTTCCTGAACACCAAGGGGTCCTGGTTGGCCCCTGTCATGATTGTTTTTGGTGCATATCAAGCACTATTCACAAATGGCTCGGGTGATGGCAGTGAGCTGTGGCAGGTAGAAGTACCATTCTATTATAATTTCCAGTGCCACCTTTCCTAGGTGTGTTCATTTGTGGAACTGTCTTACAAACTTAAGAGCCAGCATTTTTGGCATGGCTACTCTTCCATCAAAGAATTTCCACCACCTCCTTCCACGTATGTCCCAAATACCTTGGCAAATCTGTTTTCATTGGAAGAGTAACATGGGACCTCAAGGAGAGGTGGTCCCAAAAAAAGGGATATCTTCAAACCCTCCTTCTCTAGGCTATCTAACCATTTTTGCTGCTCACCTTGATTCCTTCTTGGCTTTCTGGTTTCTTTTTGCCTCAGTAGTGCCTGCCTACTGATCCCCTTTGCGTTGCATGACAGCCACCCTTTGTGGTGCCCAGCCAACATCCAGGAGTTGTAAAATCTCCTCTTTGTATTTCCTTTCTTCCTACTGTTAAGAAGACCTTCTCTCTGTACATGGTCTCAGGGACATGCAAAATAGAAAAAGCATCCCTCAATCAGTGATAATGTTCTCTTCTTTCCTTTAGCCAGCAAAAGGGCCCTTTATAGAGCTATGAGTTCTGCCTTGTGGATTGAATTCTCTGTGGGCAGGAGTTGGGCTTCTATCACAGCATCCAGGGTCACCATTGTGTAGCCTACATAACAAGTCCCTTCCTGTATAAAACTACTCCATCTATAAAGTACTCAATATCTGAGTATGTTATAGAGAGTCTAGGAAGTCTTCCCTCCTGGAGAATATTCCATCTTTCACTTCCACACAGTTATAAAGGGGAGGACCAGGCTTGATTGGAAGCAATCCAATGGATTGAGAGTCCTAATAGCCTCCACAGTTATGTAAGGATTTTGTTACAAAAGCCACTGATATTTGGCATATGTTGGTTTGACAGCCAATGATGCCTCCTTTGGTCCATTACAGTTATGAATATATAAGGAACTCAAATGGTCTGCTGTTGTCCCATAGTCAGATTGTCAGCTTCCTCTCTCAGAAAAGCTGTGGCAGCTAGGGCCTTCAAGCAAGAGGGCAACCCGAGAGCTACAGGGTCTACCTGCTTTGATTAATATGCCACTGGGTGATGTCAGGATCCCATAACTTAAGGTAAGGTGTCCTATATGTATTCCTTTCTGTTCATGAATGTATAAGAAGAAAGTCTTTGTTACATCAGGCAGCCCCAGTGCTGGGGCTTGCATGAGGGCCTCCTTTATCTATTTAAAAGACCATTCCTGTTCAGTTTAGCATAGGAGGGGCTCTTCCCCCACCCCATTTGATAGCCTCATACAGAGGTTTTGCCATGAGTGAGAAGTTTGGAATCCAAATACAGTTGCCCCTAGGAACTCCCTTATATGGCATCTGGTAGTGATTTCAGTGATGCCACACACAGTCTGTTTCCATTCAACACCCAATTGGCATTCCCCTTTGACAGCATGAAACCCAAATGTTTAACTTTCTGTTCACAGATTTGGGCCTTTCTTTGGACACCTTATATCCAGCTTTCCATAATAAATGGAGAAGATCTACAGTTCCCTGATAGCAATTCTCTCCAGTTGAGGCAGTCAGGAGAAGGTCATCTATATATTGTAGGAGGGCACCACCATTTCCCCATGTAGCATATGCTTTAAGGTCTGTTGCCATGGCCTCCTCAAAGAGTGTGGGTGAGTTCTTAAACCCTTGAGGGAGCCTAATCCAGGGAAGTTGTTCCTTTATCCCTGTGGTGGGGTCTTTCAATGGCAGGCAAAAATAGGGAGGCTGACTGGGGCAAAGGTCAAGGCAGAAAAGGGAATCCTTTAGGTCTAAGCAGGTAAACCAAGTAGCACCTTCTGGAATCACTCTCATTAGCATATAAGGGTTTGGCACCATGGGATGAGGGTTATTGTGGCCTGGTTTACTCCTTGCAAGTCCTGCTCTGGCCACTAACCATTTGTTCCAGCCTTTTGTGCTGGCAGGAGTATATTCCAGGCTGGTTGGCATCAGGTCAAGATCCCATATCATGTATTGTTGTTGCTGTTAGGTGCCATGGAGTCTGTGTCTAACTCATAGCAACCCTACGTACAACAGGCAAAACACTATTGTCAGTGCTTCTCTGCTTTCATAGGGTTTTCAATGGCTGATTGGTTTTGGGGAGTAGTTTGCCAGGTCCCTGTCCCAAGCCTAGAGTATTTGGTGTTCCCAGGTGGTTTCCCATCTGAGTTCTAACCAGGCTCAACAGTACTTAGCTTCTGAGATCTGAGGGGATTGGACATCACAGTGGTATGGCTCTAGTCTACCACACTATTGTTTTTGTTAGGTGCCATTGAGTCAGGTCTGACCTGCACTGAGCAAGACAAAGCATCCTGGAGCAGAGGGGGAGATGAACAGGCCTCTGGGCTTCAGTGACTGAGAGAGTGAGACAAAGCTAGGAGTCATTTTAAATGTCCCTGTATGCCTTGTAGGGCTTCCCATGAGAGGAGGTATTGCCAAATTCAAACTGGAGTCACACCAGGTCATAACTCCACCATAGTGAAGGCTTCATTTAAGGCTAGCCACAATGGATTTTCCTTACTCCACACTCCAATTTTTAAATCTACTCCATGTAAATTACTGGGCTTTTGAATCTTCTCTAAGTACAGTCTCCACTCTTCTGCCTGGGGAACTGTGAGGGCTACGACCATGGCCTACCATGTGAAGGTAGGTTTAGGGTCACAGTCCCCTGAGGCCCAAATACTATTTTGGCCTGCAGTTTTTAGAGCATGTCGCCAGCAATGGGACTGGGCAATTTGGGAGATAAAAAAAACTCATGTTGGACTGCTCATCCTTTAATTATGCATCTTTTCAGCCTAAAAAAATGGCCTTTTATTAGAGTTTCCCATGGCCCCCAAAATTGCCATATACTTCTTAGACAGTGGCCCAATAGGTTGATTCAACAGAATGTTCAGCACCCAGGTCCACCATAAAGTTTACTAATTGGCTCCCTACATTTAATGTGACCATGGGCTCCTGGAGGCCCGGATTTATGGAGTCTGGTTGGCCCTTTTAATCAAAGTTCTCAGCCCCCGCGAGCCTGATGAGGTTTGTTTCTGACTTTCTTTGTATAAACTTTGAGTGGGGCCCTCTTGTCCTACAGAGTCCTCCCCTTCATTCTCTGGACATTCTTTCTTCTAATAACCTTTCTTTTAACATTTGGTACATTAATCCTTTTCTTGCCTTTGTTGGATCCCATTCCTTGGTGTAGGATTTCCTCTTCCATGTCCTATTCCTCACCCCCTGTTCCTCATAAAAAAAGAGGCCTCCTTGCTTCCTGTGGAGACATTTGTAGCATTCTGGTTCAACTCTAGTGGAGTTGGTTCAGGGTCATTAAATCTTGATTTCCTTCTCCTGTCTCATGAGGCGAGGGTTCCTCCATCCATACCTTGCATTCCAGAGATGAAGTTCTGGATAGTCTGCAGAGGGAACCCTAGGCTCAGGAGATGATATTATAAAGGGGCCATTATTGAAACCTGATTCTTCAGTGTAACACTCTCCCAACAGAGCTATTATGGCTGCCTGGAACATACTCAGCCAGGAATCAATATAGGGGAATTGGCCTGGGTGCCCTATCTCCCCCCTCCATTACCCATTACCACCTTATACACTTTGCCAATTGTTTCCCTGTCTATTGTTCCTTCTGATGGCCACTCTACATTAAAAGTAGGCCATTCTAATTCACAAAGTTTCCTTAGTCCCTGTGGTTTTAGTTTAGTCCCTTAGTCTATGGTAAAACCCTTTTTAATGTTTCTTATCATACACTTTAGAGGCATAGGTCCGGAGGATTTGTTTCCATCCATTGGCCCCTTCCTGTGTTGGTGTGTGCATCATTCATTTCTACTTTTGCTTTGTTGCATTAGAGCTACCTCTTTTGCAGGAATTTCAGGTGCTACTTAGCATAAGTGTCTTCATATAAACCCTGAGTCTGGCCCCAACAGATGCTAGTCCTTGGGGAGAGGACATCACTGCTTAGCTATATGTGGTCCCCTCAAACCCTTGGTAGAACTCTGCACTCACCTGGTACATACAGTCCATGCTACTGGACTTGCAGCTCCACACACACACACCATCCACTCCAACACTGCACACAGACCATCTCCACACAATGGGGAAAAAATCCTGACCTGATGGCAAACAACAGGATCCCTCATATTTATTCTGAAACTAAGGCTACTGCTGTGTTTGTGAGGGTAGATCAGACCCTCCTTTCATCCTTATGGGATGGGACCCATCCATTGGGGCCCTAGCCTTACCTTTCCATAGAATGCTGCTGCCCCTATCCCCAGCCTTACCTTTCCATGGTACACTGTCCCTATAATCATAGTGAAGCCCTATCAGGTTCCATTGTTCTGATAGGAATGAGGCCACAAGAGTTCCCTACTCCTTCCCCAGAACAAAATTTTTACCAGGTTGCACCTGAGGTTTTCAGGGTACCTCCCAGCCTGGGCCCTCAAGCATGCAGGGAAAAGAGACTATAAATTTGTTGTATCCCATCCCAGATAAGCCCCCAAAATAGTGATTCACAAGAAAGAAGAGACCCCAGGGTAATTATTAATCTTAAGAGGATTTATTAATTGTTAGCAATGACCCAGCCCAAGAAACCTCCAGAGAGCTGAGTAAAGGGAAAACGGTGGGCTGGTTCCTTTAAGGGTTTAGCAGAGGGGCGGTTCCTCTGCAAGAGCAGGAAAAACTAGCCAAGCAAATTACAGAAGGAGAACAGCATTGATTAGTAACCTGATACACAAAGGGGTCTCACAAGGGGGAAAATGGCATGAAAACAGACAAATGTCCTTTTAAGGTAGGCCTTCAGGGAAAACATCACATTTAGAAGCTAGAACCCTTATGTGGTGATCTGGCAATCTAGTTTCCATGGTTACAGAGGAGGGGTTACAGGAGAGGGGTCCATTCCAATGACCTGTCTTGAAGGCATGAGAATAAAAAAGAGGCTTTTACAGATGGCATGCGGAGGGACAACAGAGCCTTAATGATTACAGAGTTGTGAAATCATAGAAAAGAATACTCTGGAGATTTTGACTAATAGAAAATAGGAGCTTATACAAAACATGAATTCCGTAGGCATTAACAATTACCACTTCATTGGCGAGGAGCTACATGAGCTCATGAGGTACAAGAGTCAGTATAGTAATCAGTATAATACAAAAAACAAAATGTACAAGTTACTTATAAAACTAAAGACCATCAGCTAAGCAACTGGAAGGAAAGGGACATTTAAGGACGAGCTTTTGGTGCCTTCTTCAAAACATGCAGAGAAAATATCAGATGTACCATCTGTTACAACCTGGAAATTTCAGGAAATAATTCACAAAATGAAGAGTATGTGAAAGGAAACAAGAGATTTCTAGGCATTTCAGTGAGAAGGAATGAATATGCAAATGAACAGAGGGCTTTTTTATTCTATGAATGTAAAACAAATTAATTTGCATAAAATCTATGAGTACTAGGACTGAGAATTTGATATAAACAGTTATTGAGTATTTGAACATAAACTGTTTTGAAACTTTGAAAAAGAATGGTAGTGATAGGCAATTTAGCTTAGGCATTACCAGCAGATATGGAAGAAAAGGGGATTGAAAATCGCTCCTGCCATCCCATCATGATGAAGAAGCCACTAGCGTGTCACAGGACATTGGAGGATACTTTCCAGTCAATTGCATACCCTACCCAAGACCTTGAGTCATTTAGAAAATAAACATCCTTGGCCCACTTCACACTATGCACACAGACCTGGGTTCTGGAGGCTGATGTCACAATGGTCATTCCCTAGTTTGAATAAACTGGAGGAAAGATGTTCCCATCCTCTCTTCTTCCTGTCTTCTTCCATAAGCTCTCTCTGTTCTTTTCTTTATCCTCTTTTATCTGTAGCAACATGTGTACATAGCTGCCTTCTCTAAAGCCCAACCTCCTCTCTGTCTCTCCAAGGCAGCTTTCCTTCTAAAAGCCTTCTTGACTGTCTTGCACTCTCTGGATTCTTTATATTTTCTTGGGGAATAAAAATATCCTTATATGGAGTCACCCAAGGATTGCAAGTTTTCCAAGTTCGTTGCAGATTGGCCTAAGCTTCTTCAAGTGCCTCAGTGTTCCCTGTGATTCCTTAAAAGTGTACTATCTTTATTAAACCTATTCTATACTCTCTACTATCACTTTTTTTGTCAAGTATAAATTCTTTTATATGCCAGATACAAGGACCAGGGTTGCACTACCAGATTCCAGGACCTGCCTCTCTCTGCTCCCCATGAACCTCCAGCAATGGTAGGGTGTGTAAGGAGAGCAAGGAGTGCTTATTTTGACATTAAAATGTTGAGAATTGATCCTGTGGGGAATGCAAAACAGTGTGAGAAAAAAAAACATAAAAGTGACACCATCATATCCATATTAACTCTCGTTAACTCTTGCCTGTACTACTAAGTTTCTTATAACTGTTTTCCCTTCTAATATTCTCCCTTATTAAGCTTCTTAGTGTAATTCACCCGTAAAATAGCCCAGAACTTCTAGTCCTCCCCCTAACATAGAACATTTCCACTCCCTGCAGACGTCCTCTCTTACTCTCCTTCTTCTCACTCTGGATGATCTTTGACTTCTTTTTAAGTAAAACTGCACGTCTCACAAAACAACAAAAAGTCATGTCACTTCTTTGAGAGGATAAGATAGATGCAAAATAATTTAGATATTTGTGGATAACTAACAAGATTTTTGTGTATAATTAAGAAGAATACATAACTGATACAGAAAAATCAGGGAATCATTGGTGTTTCAAACTTTATGTATTGGAAAATGGTGGTATCATTAAACATTATTGGAAAGCACTGAAGTAATAATTTAGTTAAAGTATAGGAACCAGGTATACATTACTAAGGATTTGATTTTTAAAATTAACATAGTGATTATAGACTATTTTATCATAAAACTGCCCAATAATAGAAACAAAAAGGCAGATTTGAAGACTTAAAGAAGATAATCAATTCTAAAATGTACAAGAAAATGTGATATTTAAAGAAAACAACAGGAAAATTTTTTTGAGGAATTAATCTCTGAAAGCTAGACAAAGACTTGTTTTGCTCATGATGCATAATAAATGAGCAGGAAAAAGAGAGGGAGTTTGAATGCAAAAAGTTACATGTACAGAGTGCAATCAATAGAATCTTAGGTGGATAATTATGGAGAAGGGCTTTTACATCATGAAAATTATTTAGAAGAGTGCCCAAACAAAAGTTTTGTTTTGCCTTGTTTTGTTTTGTTTTGCTTTTTTAAAGAATTACTAAACAGAAGAGCCTCCAGCGGTAGCCCTGTGGCATCTGATCTCGTCAGATCTCGGAAGCTAAGCAGGGTCAGGCCTGGTTAGTACATGGATGGGAGACCACCTGGGAACACCAGAAGCTGTAGGCTTGGGAGAAGGACCTGGCAACCCCCTCCCAAAAATCAATCTGCCATTGAAACCCCTATGAACAGCAGAGAAGCACTTACATTAGTGTTTCCCCTGTTGTACAGAGGGTCGCTATGAGTTGGATACCGACTCAATGGCACCTAACAACAACAACAAACAGAAGAGAGGGCTATTTGAAGCTGACTTGCATATAGGGAAATTAGCAGAAGGATTATATATCATCTGAGCAGTGATTAGCATCTAGGAAAAGAACATGGAAAAATGAAATTATAATCTTGATTTGAGACTAGCAAGGCAGGAATAGTAGAAAAACAAAGGACATAGAGACAAAACATTCTAATGGCATCATTATTGAAATAGTTGACATTGGAGTGCAGTAAAGGTACATAAGCTTAGAAGTAGTTGGTAAAGGGACAGTGAACTGTGGAGAATAACAGAAGTAGGAAAATAAAAGATGAGAAATTTGAAAAAATAGATAGTGGTTTGTGTTTAGAGATTAAATATTTAGATTGAAAAATCTTATATAGAGACCTCATATACAGAATAAATAATTGTAGTCATGTCAAGGAAGTCAAATGTAAAGGAAGTTTATAAGAATGGAATCAATAAAGAATTAAGAGATTGGGGTGCACTTCTCTAATTTTTGCCTGCCTAGCTTCTTCATTTAGCAAAAGTAACAACTCTCCTTAAGAAAAAAAAAATTCTTCCTATATTTTAAATTGATGTGAATTAGATCGAATCTTCTGACTGTACAGCAACAACAAGCATAGGTTTGAAATTCACCTTGCATATCTAAGTGCAATATGTATATGGTCATAATAGTCCAGGGCTGGGTAAATATAAATACAAACTGATTAAATTCTAGAACTCTTTTGGGGGAAAGGGAGTACTTTGGGGTTAACTTCAAGCCCCGCAGAAAATTTGCAAATGCTCTACCACTGGGCTGCACCCTCAGCCTTTTTTTTCTTTTCTTTCTTTTCTTTTCTTTTTTTTTTTTTTAAAGCAGAGTCTTGTTAAGTTACACAGGCTGCCTCTGCCTCAAACTTGTCAGGCCATCCTCCTGCCTCAGCCTCCCAAGTTCCTGGGATTAAAGGCATGTGCCACTGTGCCTAGCCAGTTCTAGAACTTCTACAAAAAATCTGTGGTTACTCAAATTTAAAATGTAAGTCTGATGATGCTCTTAGGCACAATGACACCTCAAGGGAATCATCTACCTTAGTACAGAGTCAGGTTCAGGAAAAAATATAGAAGAGATGAAGAAAATAAACATAAGAGTCAATGACATAAGAACCCTCATGATGAAGGTCTCCAAATGAATTCTACTTTAATTTCTTTATTCTGTTAGTATCTATTTGAATTGAGCATTTGTTATTTTCAAACGCAACAGTTTCTAATTATAAATAACTATCACCATATTTATCAGGAAGGAGGAGAGTGAGAAAAAAATACCAGAAGTTGAGCTGTAAACTAGTTTTGATAAATATTTTTGTGTTGTTTATTGTTCTTTGCTATCCCTGTTCATTTTATATAGAACTTAACTGCCCCAATCAGGACATTTAACTAATTAGATCTAGTCATATTCAGCATGATTTTTCTCAGCTGATGTGATAAAATTCAAAACAAAAGTAGTAACAGCAGACTCTTTGCTCGTAGGGGAAAAATTTGGAAACAGTGATAAATAAGGATAACTTCTAATCTGTAGAATATTCATTGTCTTTTGTGAACATATGTGTTATTTAGAAAATAGTTTTCTGTGGTATAGGGTCAGCCTTGAGAAAAGGTTAGAAATACTGTCACCTAAGTAAATAATATAATAAGTACAACTGAAAATAAATTAATATGTAGTGTAGAAATGGATGTTTTATTTCAGTGACTTGGGTAGAAAAGCTACAATTACAGAGCTTTGAAAGATGATAGCATAATAATATAGTCCTTTATCTGATTTACAGGAAACACTGTCATTTGAAACAAAGGAAAAAAGAGTAACTAGGACAGAAGAAGCTCAAATTAAGTGACCACGATACTCAGATTATTTTTCCCCTTGCTTAGATAGGAAGATATCATTTGGCTGAAAGAATGAAGATAAAAATAGGTGGACCTCATAGCTTAGGTGACAGCAAATGGAGTACCTTTCACCTCTAACTGATTGAATGAAATGAAGGTGGTCTACATAGAGACTGAAATTCCTCCAGGATAGATGGCCCTTCAGCAGAGAGGCTGCAGATGGTGGGCAGTGTCTCCTTCCTAGGAGATAAGTTTGACTTAAGGATAGAGTCACTGCTTTCCACAGCTGACCTGAAATGTTGTCAGCCCTCCATATTTTAAAACATAGTGCTTTCAGAAAAGATTCAATTTAAATAATTCTAATTTTTTTATAGTACTACATTGAGGTAGGGGAAATTCTTAAATCATATCTAGGTCTTAAATTACTAATCAAACTGTCAAGTTTCATGTTATATTCATCAATATGTATTGGACTTTCCTCCATCTATATGATTAGGCTTTGAAATCATGTGATTATATTGTCACAAATAAATATCATGATTGAGGGACTCGTGCATTTTGTTTCTCAGACGTAGATTAAATTTTAGGAACAAACCAAACATTTGAATATTAAAATAAAATTTCAAAGGCAGTCTTCTGTTAACTGCTTTCTACTTAAGCTGTTCTTCTTTACTTATTTTCACTACCACACATTCTTCTTGCTTTTCACCTTCCTCACTACCTCTCAGATTTTAACACTCCTCGTGACTTCACTTGCTCAACATGTAAAGTCTAGATTCTAAGTGTTACAGTTTCTCAGAATTAGGTATGGGTCATTATTATATTGTCAATGAAAGGCCTCCTTAACTGTGTCCCTCACACCTTCATCCACACACTCTCTAGTTTTCTACTCAGACAGGTGGATCTCTCCTCTTAACCATAATGGCATGAGATTACTTCTCTGCTTATATCCCTTTCATGGCTTTCTGCTGTACAAAGAATAAAATCCAAAACTTCTTGCCAAGCTCCACATCAAGTGTCTTATTTTGTGGAATTATCTACCTCTTCTCTTCATTCAGTACTCTTTAGCCATGATTTTTTTCTCAAATCTTCAAAAATGATACGTCCATTGCTTCTAATGACAGCATTCTTTCTACAGCTCCAGATGGCTGGAAAGCTCTCTTCTTCTGGTCTCATTTGAAATGCAGTGGCTTGGGCTGCAGATGTAGTTCAGTGGTAGATCACTTGCCTAAAATGCAGTGCCTTCAAAGACATCATGCCTGATAATCTATTCAAAATAAGTTCTCAAATATTATTTTCAATATTTAACTCTTACACCTCCTTCAAAAGCATAATACCATCTGTACTTATCTTTGTGATTGGCCTATTTGCTCATATTATTTCTTTCTTGGTCACTAGACTATGAGCATCACAAAGCCTAGGCCTTTCTGTATCACTCCCTACTAAATCACTGGCACCAACTCTGAGTTGGCTCTGAGTTGGCTGAATATTTGCTACTACATTATGATTGATCATGTCAATATAATATAAGTATATATTTTTTTTATTAGAAATTTTTAATGTATATCTTAATGTGTTTCATTTCGACATGCTTTTCATTGTGACATTTCCATATATGCATTTTGATACACATTATTCATATAGGTTACCCCTTACCCTCCCCTATGCTTCCTCCCCCCACTTCCCATCTAAGTTTCCCATCTAAGTCTTTCCTATTTTTTACTTAGTAGTATTTTTCTATATGTCATTGGGTTCCAGTTCTGTGTAAGATAGAAACTTTTCCTGTAGTGGTCTTTGTTTATATCTTGTTAGAACATTTATATTGAGATCACTCTTATCTCCCCCCCCCCTTTTATTATGATCTGACCTTTGAATAGGAATTTTCCTTCTTGTAATTTTGAATCCTCTCCCTCATATGAGTGAGAATATGTGTTGTTTCTCTTTCTGAGTTTGTGTTCTTTCACTCAAAATAATTTTCTCTAATTCTATCCAACATACCTATGTTGTTGTTGTTAGGTGCCGTCGAGTCGGTATCCGACTCATAGCGACCCTCATAGGGTTTTCAATGGCTGATTATTTCGGGATTGCCTTGGGAGTGGATTGCCAGCCACCTTATTTTCGACAAAGGAGCAAAGCAAGTAAACTGGAAAAAGGACAGCCTCTTCAACAAATGGTGCTGGGAAACATGGTCATCCACATGCAGAAAAATGAAAGTGAATCCGCATCTCTCAATATACATGAGAGTTAACTCAAAATGGATAAAAGATCTCAACATAAAACCAGAAACTTTAAAACTTATATAAGGCAAGATAGGCAATACACTCCATCATATAGGCATAGGAAAGTATTTCCTTAATAGGACTCCAATTGCTCAAGAAATTGCAACAAGAATAGATAAATGGGATCACATGAAATTAAAAGCTTCTGCACAGCAAAAGAAACAATTAACAGAGTCAAGGAAACCCCCACAGAATGGGAAAAAATCTTCACATTTTATACATCAGACAAAGGTCTAATTACTAGAATTTATAAAGAACTCAAGAAAAAACTCCCCAAAAACCAAACAACCCAATACACAAATGGGCAAAGGAACTGAGTAGACAGTTCTCAAATGAAGAGGTCCATAAAGCCATGAAACACATGAAAAAGTGCTCAACATCCCTAGCCATTAGGGAAATGCAAATCAAAACATCTCTGAGATTTCACCTTACACCAGTAAGAATGGCCAAGATCAATAAAACAAACTATGTATATATTTTTAAAACTGGCATCCTACAAAGAAGAGTTCCACCTGATCTTACCTCAGATGTCAACATGACCTGTCCCCTCATCCCCCATGGTATTTACTTAATTAATATCTTATTGAAGTAACCACCTCTCAGAATTGAAGATCACAGGATCTTTTCTATTTTTCCCAAACCATTTACTATAATCTTATGTAGAACACGGGCTGGGATTTTGCTCAGTTGGTAGAGCACTGCACTGCAGTCTCTGAGGTCCCGAGTTCAATTCCCAGCACTGCAAAAATGGGAGAAAGACCTGGCAATCCACTCCCAAGGTAATCCTGAAACAGTCAGCCATGGAAAACCCTGTGAGGGTCGCTATGAGTTGGATACTGACTCAATGGCACCTAACAACGATGACAACATATAGAACACATTTAAATTATTTGTATGTTGTCTTGCTTCTATATAAACTCCATGAAGTGTTTATTGCTGTTTTTGCTATTGTTTTTGTTTAGTTTTGCTTTTTCACTGAGATAGTCTTAGTTCGCAATAAATTTTGATTAAATATCCCGTGATGTTCCAAATTGAATGTACAGAAACTTCTCTTGGACAAATAATTTCAGGAAATATGGCATTGTATATTACTGTCTTGAATATTCATAAGGTTCACAAGAATATTAAGTTCTTGATAAATGCTACAATAAGAAAATTTGCTAGCTTCAACTCAATCTTTTTTCAATGCATCTATCATATGGCTTTCATTAACATCTAGTGGAAATAATATCCTACAGATCACATTTTAGGTAGAAAAATGTCATTAAAACATGGGCTCAATACTCGGACATAGCATTTGAGGTTATCTTGTAACATTCTTCCTGATAACAATCAGGACTGCAGAGTGGCACTCTACCATCTGAGCTAAATCCCAGCCCCATGAAATAATATTAGCACCCTCTTTTATATTGCCATATGTGTAGATGATATTTTGAGCAATCTTTGGACAATGCATTTTACATAGAACAATATGAACTGCACAGAAAACACTACTGTCTGGAGACAGATGAAGACTTTCCTTCCTACAATTATACGTTACTCACTAGTGAAAGGTGATTTTTGAAATAGCCATAATATACATCCCAATGGTAAGCTCTTAACAACAAGTACCCAACATTACTGTCAACAATAATAAATAATTATGCTATGTTTCAAATTACAATAATTCGTTCTATGGATTTTCTCATTAAGTTAATAGTTATTGCCATTGCATTATATTATTTGATTGTTTAACAATTTTGTGAGTTAAGCATTAATATTATTACTACTTTATATTTGAAACTGATAGCCATGGATAATTATTTACCATACAAATATTAAGAGTTTTCTCCTTGGAATTGGATTCTGTATTTATCCTTCTTTAAATATTCATTTGAACCAAAACTGGGTACTCAATAATTTTGGATCAAAGATTAGAACTAGGATTCTGAATTGCCAACTGAAAAGTTATATGCTTTATTCACTTTAGTTTATCAATCTACACAAAATTCACTGAAATCTTGAAAAAATTTGAGCACTTATATAACTTTGGAACAAGGTTTCATCAAGAAAATTATACTTATTTGTTACTAAGAAAAAAATCGCTGCACTCAACTCCAACTTTCAACTTAAACAAAAGCACCTTTTGGAAATACAGGCACCTCCCAAAGTGCCTCTCCTACATCAGTTTTCTAAGGATGAAGACTTAGGGAAACATATTCTGAGATAGTGAATTTCATGAAGGAAATGCTTTGATGTTCTCTATGAGGTGAAATGTTTAAGGGAGTGAAGGAAGAAAGATTGGGCAGAGGCAAAGAAAAATTGCAATTCAGTTACAAGAAACACTTCACCAATTCAGAAACTGCTGGAAACCAGACACATCTTCAGAGTTGTCCTAATTAAGGCAAGATAGCCAAGCTACTGTATTCATTCTTCCAGGGATTACTTTTTATAAGCTGTACTTGGGGAAAGGCCTTAACTTTGGCAAGAGCAACTCTGTTTTTCTCTAAGGTCATTCCTTGAAAAGGGGAATTAGCTGTGAGCCCTTGGCATACAGGCAGCTGTGGGAATGAGCTTCTCAACCCTGAAGAGAATAACCGAATCACAGACTATTCTGTCCACTGTAACTACATATTTTTTCTTTGTTGTTATTAGGTGCCTTCAAATTGGATCTGACTCATAGGGACCCAAAGTACAACAAAATGAAACACTACCCAAAATTATGTCATGCACATGATTTTTTTTTTTAGCCCATTGTTGACGTCATTATGTTTCTTCTTATTTTGAGTCATCACATCAGCTAAAGGAGGTCTTGGGGGCTTCACTCCATTCTCATCATTAAGATCGACTCTACTTTGAAGAAGTAACTCTTCCCCAGTTGTCTCTTGAATGCCTTCCAGCCTGGGGGGATCATTTTCTGGTACTATATTTGACAGTGTTTCTCTGCCATTCTTAGGATTTTAATTACTAATTGTTTTGGGAGCAGGCTGCTGGGTCCTTCTCCCTAGTCTGTCTTATCTAGAAGCTCAAGTGAAACCTGCCCAACATGGGTGGTCCTACTAGTATCTGAAATACCAGTGGCATAGCTCCCAACCTCACAGCAACATGCAAACTCTCACAGTACAACAAGCTGACAGATATGTTGTTGACCTGCATATTTAGTTAAATGTGATATAATTTCAAGATACCATATTTTTGACATTAGTCTCACCTCAAAATATTCTTGTTAGCATAGCTATTCTTTGGTTTAACTTGAAGTTCTCAACTTACCTTTTATATGTATAAAATATTCTGTCCTCTTTACTAAAATATAGCTGTTACAAAGACAGGAATCTGATTCTCTCCCTCTCTCTCTCTCTCTTTTTTTCTGGTACATAAGGTTGAACCCAGAGCCTCGCACTTTCATGCTTGCAAGTGCTGTACCACTAAGCTGCACCTCTAGCCCATTTTTTTAACATTTCTTTGAGACAGGGTCTTGCTAAATAGAGCAGACTGCCTTTGGTCTCAAACTTGTGATCTTCCTACTTCTGCCTCCTGAGTTGCTGGGATTACATGCTTGTACCACCGCGCCCAGCGTGAGTCTCTTGATCGAATCCACAGAACCTAGAAAATAGCGTAGTTCATACTTGTTCTTGTTAGGTGATATAGAGTCAGTGTCTCACTCATAGCGACCCTTCAGACAACAGGCAAAACACTATTGTTAGTGCTTCTCTGATAGTCATAGGGTTTTTGATGGCTGATTGTTTTTTGGGAGTGGGTTGCCAGGTCCTTCTCCCAAGCCTACAGCACCTGGTGTTCCCAGGCTTTCTCCCATCCAAGTATTAACCAGGCCTGGCCCTGCCTAGCTTACAAGATCTGACAGAATGGGACACCACAGTGGTACAGCTGGAGGCTAGCTCATAGTAGGCACTCAATAAAATTTGATGCACATATGAATAGATGGAGGAATGAGGAACACTTCTATAATCTGAACAATTGTTGCAAATTTCTAAACACAGTTTATGTATTAACTTCCAGAGACCTGAAAGGAGGTTTTGAGATCTGAACTAACTCAAAATTAATGATGTCTGTCTCGTATTATTTTAAAATAATAAGCAATGTATCTGGTCCAAATTTGGACATTATTTATTATTAAATACTTGTTCTTTATTTTTATAGTGTGTTGTGATTGATTCTCACTAGATAAGACAATGAGAATACCAAATGTAGTTCAGACAAAAGTTAAACTCCCAGAATTTTATGCAGCACATACATAAAGCAAACTCACAGCATAATCTTTTTTGGGGGGATGCTGAGAAAAACACTACATATCTGGTATATGAGAAAATCCCCTGAGCATTAATTTTGTTTATGCAATTAAAGAATATAGAAATAAATAGTGAACTAACAGTCTAATTGATTTTCTTTTTACAATTATATAAGCCTTACCAATCTCCAATTCCAGGTGAAACAAATCATTAAGAGATCCAAAGAATGAAAACCATAGGGCCTGCTTTTGTTTGGGATTTTCTTTTAGTTTCTTCAATATAATATCATTTCAGTATATGTATATCTGAAAAAAAGTCACTGAATCAAATATTTCAGTATATCTCAAGCAAATGTCTATATGCAATGTCCATGGGGTTCAAAGTAGAGGCCACATTAAACTCTATTCTAGTTATAGGAGAGGGTAGAGTTTCATAGACTGTCATTTCCAACAGGCTTGTTCTCATTGTCCAGAAATGACAGTCATAGATAAAGTCACAAGCAAACAAAAACATAGGGCAAATAAAACCATTCTTTATCACTGAAGAATTGCTCTTGCTGTTTAAGCTACATGTAGGGTAAATTGAATTGTATTTTTTCATTAGAGCTAGATATTATACAAATCCTCCAACTGAAGAAAAAAATAAATCTTTTAAAATTTATACATATAAACACATAATGCATATATGTGTATATAATATAAAATTTTCCTTGGTTTGTGCCATTTGTAAAACACATGTCTTTTTGTGAAAAGTTGTATGAGTGACTACTAGAACTTGCATTTTTAAAACCTTCAATGAAATATGCAAGTTTTAAGAATTCAACACTTACTCTCAAAAACTGTTTGTTTTTTCATATCCCATACTGTTTACCTCTAACTGACCATGCATATATTGACATTGCTAGCATACAGATTCTATCATCATTCAAACTAGTAGAAGGCAACTTGGATTTTTGTTGTATAGTAAATCATTTTTTCTTCTAGATGAACCCTATGGATATAGACTTTAGACTGCCCAATGAGTCCAAATTAGACAATTCCAAAAGAATCCTCCTAATTTCTCATGACCTCCGATTTCAACTTTTACTGTTCTTTTTTTCAAAGGCTTCTTCCTCTCTCATTTTCATTCTCATTCATATTTAAAAGACTTTCAACCTGATGCACATTTGAATTTCTTCTAAATGAAATCTCATCAAATATGGGAAGATTATCTTTAAAGTAAACTTAAATTGAAAACTCTTCATTTCTCAAGGTTGAGTTAAATGGATCTGCACGTTTTGCAAGTCAAATGCCATTAAATGGGGTTTAGCTCAGTTGGTAGACTGCTGTTCCACATTCTCTGAGAACCCGAGTTCAAACCCCAGCACCGCACAAATGGGTGAAGAATATGGCAATGCACTCCCCGAAGCCACCAGCCATTGAAAACCTATGAGGGTCTCTAATGGGTCAGAACTTATTCAATGGTACCTAACAAGATTTTATATTTTTAAGCTCAAAAATGAGAAACCTGAGATGCAAGGGCATTAAATAACTTGGCCAGAAAGCAAATGTGGTATAAGCCAGGAGTCTAGACCAGAAACTAGACACTCATTGTTCAATATATTCACTGTTGCCTTTCACCTGACTGCTTTAAGCCTTCCTGTTATTTTCTTCACTCCCAAAGGCAGTGAGGTGGAGATTCCAGGAAGGCAGCTACCTATTCCATTCTCTCAAAATACTTATCCTACTTCATGCTCTAGAGATGAAAAACATACTTCTTAAACTTTCAATACTGCAGAAGACATACTAAAAGTTCTGATACATCCTAGTTCCAGTGGACAGAGCTGTGATGAGCCATTTCTTCCTGGTAACTCTTCCTTCAAAAATCATCTTCAAGAGGTAAATTTTGTTCACAGTCACAAATGTTGACTGTGACAGGCACCTTTGTATGTCCCACTGTATGATGTTTCACAAAGATTTGTTGAATTGAATATAATGGAATTGAGTGAAATGTGAAACCCCCAGTTCCTATGGATTTTTTTCAAACACATGCTCCCTGGTTGTATTTCTCTGTTCTCAAGGTCTCAAATTTCCATCTTCACTGTTCTTGTATGTTATTTCGCTGATACCACAAATTTAGTGCTAAAAGTATCTTTCGTTCATAAAGTCACAGTTTACAATCAAACTTAAAAAATATATAACGAAGTTTGCCTATTTTATAAAGATCCTTCCTGCCTATAACAAAAATCATTAAAATAAAAATATATGCTAAAGAAATTAATTTTATCCCTGACTAGACATTTGGAAATCATATTTTTCTGATTACAAGAAGGGTCATTAAATATCTGTTGGCTCGCCTCATTCAAATCAATTGTTTCCAGTTAATTCAAATAAAGTCACTGAAATAAATCATCAACTTGAATATGGAAGACTAAATCGCTATCATTTAATAGCCCGAATTCACCAAATCAATTTATGTTAAGAAGTAATCATTTTAGTAAGTTAATTAATATTGAGTAGTTCCATAATGTTCTCACTGGAAAATTCAGTATTAGGCATTTTTCCGTTTTATGTGTTTCTTTTGATGTTTTTGTTTTGTACTGTGAAGATTCTCAGCTGTCAAACTATAAAATATTTCTACCTACTCATTTAAAACTCTGATATAAGGTTAGTAATGATCAATATATTTAAGGATTGTTTTTAACTTTTTTTAGTACACTTGAAAGAAGCTCCATACTAATGTCTATTATAACTGTGCACCTGAAATGTTAACCGATTCAATATGTTCTATGTGCTAGATAATTAGGACAATTCCCCCACAGCAATGATATTAACGAAGGCTGACAGTAAGGGACTAATGAGATAGCAAAAGTGAAAATGCAGAGAAAATTACAGGAGAAAATCTTCTAATGTGGAGAACCACAGTAGAAATACAGAACACACCTACTTAACCTAATGCAAAACAGGGCATAGGGAAAAAAAACCATACATCTCTTTCTAATTATAGGCAATATTAGTTGAAGGCATATATAAAAATAATCATCAACTAATATATATGTGTTAAATAATGAGTTGCAATTATTTAAGTATGCATATTGAAAACTGCAAACATCTCTGGTTCCCATGGGTTTTCTTTTCTTCAACAGTTTCAGCAAATTTTGTGACATAGATGAAACCCTGTGCCAGTCACAAAAATACATAGCTTAAAGATGAAGATCTTTAAAATGAAGATCTCATGGTGTCTTCAGGATATGTCAAACATATTGCTCACACATACAAAAACAAATACTTGGTGAATGCATCCATTAATTGATAATTTTCAGTGTGGTGGTGCACTGTATTTCTCTTTATTCAACTTTTTCTCTTTCTTTCTTTCTTTCTTTCTTTCTTTCAAGGATCAAATGCTGTCTTTCTGATCTTCTACAATCACGCCCCCTTGTAGAGCCATTTCTTTGTTCTTCAGGAGGGAAAGCATTCACAACACAGACGCTTGGCTTTTAATAATCTGAAATATGTGAGTTTTCCTCAAAGGCTAATGATCTAGAGGCCTTCATTGCTAGAAATAGGTCAAGAGAAACTTTCTCCAAAAATCTAGATTTATGTCACAAAGAAAACCAAGAAGATTAAAAATTTTGCTATTATATTCTTAGCCCTAAGCATAATCTGCACCTCCTTTAATGTTTTGGTGGAATTACTAAAGAAAGTAGCTATATTAATATGTTAGAGTCAATAGGTCATTCTTCTGAAAGTAGAAACATGATCACAGTTCTTTAAGTAATGAAGCTTAGTCACCCAGAATTAGCAACAATCAGAATTAATTTATCTATATATTGTTCAAAGCTACTAAGACATTTGTATTATTATGTTGATATGTCAGGATTTTAGGGAAGAAATAAAGAATATGTACGTGTTTGGAATGCAGTTGCATCAATTTAGAAAGGGATGCATTTCTGAACTGACAGGTAAATATGAAGAAATAGTGCAAATATAAATCTAAGCTGAATGCTGCAAATTTATTACACAGTAACTTTAGCTAAATTGTGTACTTTAAAGTTTGGAGAAAACAGTTTTGACAAATGTAAGAAATAGCCTCTTTTTATTTATTGATAGTAATTATAATGGCAAAACATGAAGTTATCTAATGCATCATCATATAGTGATGATACTTTCCTAAAAGGAAAATGACATTTACTTATTTTTTATAAAATCTTTACAAATAGTCTACTCTAAAGAAGAATTTGTTCTATCAGAAAACAGAAGCTGAATAGGTTTCATATTTTTGCAGCCCATTCTATTCTCTCTGATATCCAGTTACTTATTCTTGCCATATGCACAACTGATATAAAATTACTCAATGTTCTATGTCAGGGGGAAAAGTCACTCTCCTGGCTTTGTTCTTCTATGCACTGCAACTGACATTCAACTCTTCTGTTGACATTCTGTTATCTGTAAAATGAAGAGAATCAAATATGTATAATAAAAATATAATTAGGGGATTGTGAAAATGGATATTATTCTTTAAAAGTTTTGGTGATATTTGGGGAAAGAACCTAAAGGCAAATATAAGTTATGATTATTAATGACAAAAATTATGTATGTAGTTTGAAAAATTGGGAATTGTTTGGTGGATCATAGATCAAGTCACCTGCCAGATGTAAAAGCTGTTGCAAATTAACTGAAGGGGAGTTAGGAGTTGAAGAGGAGATAGAAATACCATGAATAGCTTTTAGTTACAGCCTAATATTTATAGTTGTTTTTTTTTTTAAGGCAGGGTGAGATTAGTCAAACTTGTCTAAATCGGATTCAAAGTGATACCATGTGGGTAGGTTTTTGGATCAATGAAGCTTTACCATTGCTATGCTAAAAAAATAGTCTTTAAAGTAAGCAACATATTGCCTTTTGATATGCTATTGAAATTTATACAACGTGAAGGTAATCTTTGAAAGACTAAGGATAAAGGTGAAATTAAAGATACTAAAAATCAATTAACTGATCAAATTGCATAATCTTCTTTAATGTTTCATAATAATAATTATCTATAATTGACAGAAAAACCGAAGAAAGCATAGATTTTAAATTTAAAGTTTCATAAATCTAAGTGTCAGATCATTGACTACACTCATATTGTCATAGCCTCTGCAATTAACTACCCTGTAAATTCAATATCTTTCATGATTTTTAAAATGCAAGTTAAAGACAGAGTCTTATATAAACCTAGCATTAGAATTAAAAACCTAAAATATGTGACAAAAATATGTATTGTTATTTCAAAGTTATTTTTTTAGGAATGTGTTATATTGTATATTATATGTTGTTGTTGTTGTTAGGTGCCATGGAGTCATAGTGACCCTACATACAACAAGTGAAACACTATTGTCAGTGCTTCTCTGCTGTTCATAGGGTTTTCAATGGTGGATTGATTTTTGGGAGTGGGTTGCAAGGTCTGTCTCCCAACCTACGGCACCTGCTGTTCCCAGGCGGTCTCCCACCCAAGTACTAACCAGGCCCCACCCTGCTTAGCTTCCGGTATCTGACAGGATCGGATGCCACATGGCTACAGCCTCAGGCCACAGGCTGCAGGCCTCAGGCCTATATATTATATATAGGTAAACATATTCACATATATACTATTAAGACTATTTATAATGATCAAATTCAGGAGTTCATATTTTTAATAAATACTTTGTTCCAATATTTTCTCATATAATCTCAAATTATTACTGTTTTATGGTTTGATCAGGCTATGTCACTCTAATCCAACTTTGCTAACAAAGATTAAATAGAGTAACAAATGAAACATTTTTTAATGAAGAAGAAAAGAAAGAAAAGAAAAAAGATAGAAAGAACAAGGCTCAATGGTAGAATACTTGCTTAGCATGCCAAAATCCCTGGGTTCATTCCCCAGCACCACATCACCCAAAAACAATTTCCAAGAAATAAGAAACAAAATATATGTTGTATGAAAAATTAAATGTTCTTGAACAAATGGTGGTGGTGGTGTTAGGTGCCATCCAGTTGTGTCTGACTCAGCCTCCCTCATAGGGTTTTCAACAACTGCTTTGGAATTGCTTTTGGGAATGAATTGCCACATCCTTCTCCCATTTTTGCTGTGCTGGGGATCGAAACCAGGGCCTAAGAGAACATAGAGCAGCACTCTATCAACTGAGATAAACCCCAACCCCTCTTGAACAAATAGATTGATTTTAGTCTGAAGAGTTTTGTTTCTTTTGAAAATCAGATTAATTTTCATGGCAGATTATTAGGATCCATTTTGATGATATACGTATTTAATTGAGGATCCTTTTTTAGTATCACAACTAGAACATATGTATTATGTTTAATATTTTACATTAACTAGAGGTAAGAAAGAAATATTCAGCAGGAAGCAGGTTTTTTGCTAACTATTCACTAAATGACTCTTGGTGAGACTGGGGAATCACTAAGAGGTTATAAAATGGAAGAAATCATTGCCCTTTCTCACCAAGAAGGACTGGATTCAAGGCTATTCAATAGTCTCTTTAGTAAAAGAGAACTCTCAATAAAATCAATCCATAAACATAATAAATGCCCAATGCAGTTGGCTAGTTTGTTGAAGTGTTAAATGAAAACCTTAAAATCCTTTTAAGACACTTCTAAGGTATACCTTGTGAAAGAATTATTTTTCTTTATGAACACTCACATTATATTTTACTTGAATATTGTATAAATAAGTCATAATCAGTCATAGGATTGGATACTTTGTAGAAAAAAGTATTGAATATCATTATAATGTTAAATCCAAAAGGCTGAAACAAAATAGCATTTTACTAGGATTTAACTAAGTATACCTATAAAAATGTATCCAAGATGTTAGATATGATATAAAATATGGCTACTATTTACTTTCTTCTCCTCCTACTTCATCCTCTTATTTGTTATCTGCCAACTCTCCACAAAATATGCTCTTTTGAACAAATTTTCCAATTTTGACTATCAAAATTAATCCAACAACGTTTTCTTCAAATACTTTAATATATATCCGTATTCTTTTGGTTTTATTGTCTTCCATTTATTTTCTTCTCTTTGTTCTTTGAAAATATTTCTTTCAAGAACGTATTTATTTTCTGTGTTTACCTCAGTGTTGTACAATGTGAGCTGCATATTAGAGTTAATTGAGATACTTAACAAAAATCTATTTGTGGACCACAGACTTTAGTTCATTTTTCATTGCTTAGGAGTGAAACTCAGAGAATCTTTTTTGTTTGTTTGTTTGGTTGGTTGGTTTTGTTTATTTACAGATAGGATCTCACTGTGTTGCCCAGGCTGGCCTCCAACTCCTAGGCTCAGTTGATCTTCCCTCCTAAGTAGCTGGGACTACAGACTACTGTCACTGCACCTGGATGGAAATCTTTTATGGAAATTCAGTAATCGATTCTGATGTTTAGTCAGAGTTTGGAACCATTGAGAAACCCACCTACATACAGTTGAATCAAGATACAGGACAATTGAGACCTCTGGGTTATGTTGTTTTCTATGGCCACAACTTTTGCAAAAAAACCATTCCCTTTTCCTTCCTATTATCAATGTTTATGCCCCATTGTAGTCACATAGTTCTCAGTACACATCATTTTACATTTCAGTTATTTGTGCACATATTATATTGTCTTATTTTTCTTGTTTTCCTGCAAAATTTTTGTGGTCAGAGATTATGTTTTATAATAAGTGGTACAGTTTAGATGCTAAGAGAAGTTTCATCATGTTAGTGATAGTAGGTAATACATTATCCACAACTAAACATTTACCAGGTTCATAAAATCAAATTTACTTGTTCTACAATCTCCACTGTTAAATTCATATTCATAAGTTTCTTTTTAAAGATGTGTGCAAACATGAAATAAAGTTCAATAATGAGAAAAAATGTTTTTTAAAGGAAGAAACAACTCTAAGATAACATGTATTTTCATATTATAAAAGAAACAAAATGAACAGTATAACATATGCCAGTCTTCCTAAGGGTATATGCATGGTTTGTTTTTCTTTGAATTCTTCAAGCTTCAAATAGTACTTACTTCAAAACAGGTATTCAATAACATTTTATGGATCTAAAAATTGAATAATGAATCCATTTCTATATCTCCTTAAAAATAAGCAGATTTAAAACATAGAAACTTCAACTTATACTAAAGGCAAATTGAATTTTCCACTGTAAGAATTAGAGACTGGTAAGATAAAACATGTGTAGGTAGATTATAACAATTTCCTCACTGAACAGCAGTCCCAATAACCTAAGAAACCATTTGTCCAGAGTGGTTAGTTGTAGTCTTTTTGGTTACTCTACTTGAGCATGGGACTATATTTTCTTTCCAAGATACTACATTTTAACAGAAGTACTATGATTTGTGGAAGAGGATTCTCCAAAAATATGATAAATCTATAATGTGTGCCACACACTATTAAAATGGCTTTCTTTCCTGGAGTAGAATAAGTTTTATATTATGCTTATTCTGAGTTGTTGCTATGGTAACTATGTATGTCTTGTAAAATTGTAAACAATTGTATAAAATGGTCAAATAGAGCACATGTTTATAGCTGTACTAGCTCAGTTCAAATGTATACACAGTCCATTTTTAATATTATCTTTACAAAGAAGTATTTATTCACTTCAGATAGATGCTCAGAACCTTCTTCCAAAAGATTATGGCCATTTGTTTGTGGGTACATGGTGTGTAATTGGGGGGAAAGTGACTTTTCTTTCCATTTTCCTAAACATAAAATGAGGTGATTATAATACAGAAAACTAGAATCCACGGTTCATCCATATAATTATTATGAGTAGTCTATGAAAACATGCCAAAAGCTTTCCTAAGAATTAGGCCCTCAGGTATAAAGATTAGCATGGTTAAATTGACTGCTGGCGATTTGAACAACCTCTAAAGTCTCTGTATAAAATCCATTGACAATGAAAATTTTCATTTAAAAAATGTGCTGCCATGGGCAATCCATGCTAACCAATTTATAGTCTCTATTTTTATAGGAGTTTGGAAGAAAATGCTTTTAAATCAGCCAAACAAAACTCCCTGAATTTGTTATAGATTAATACATGATGATTTTGCCACCATAAAAAAAGAAATTATAGGAAGCAGGGAGCAGTCTTCTACCACATGCATCTGGCTCTGCTTATGAGTTTGAATTGGAGAGTGGTGTTTTTGTGGTGTCCTATTTGCTAAATCTCTGAATAAGAAAGTTGAAATATAAGAGTCACTTTCTTTCTAACATTTATTCCTAAGGAAAATTTAACCTTAAAAATCCTTATCATAGATAGAGGTTAATTGTTAGTAAGACATCACAATCATCCTAGTTATTCATGTATTTTAAAAGTCATACTGTAATAGTAATCATTTATTTAGATTTATTTGTTAACATATTTATTTTCTAACCACTATAGTATAATTGTTAAACTTAGACTTTCTTATGGACCTGGGAAAGTACTGCTCACCAAGGAAGGTCCTAAATCAGGTGATACAAATATAAATGTATTTTTAAAAGCTTACATTTTACTTAACTTTTTTGCTTTTTATTTTCCATTTTCTGGGAATGTGTTTCCATATACCTATTTTATAGACTTGATATTAGTCCATTAAGGGCATAAGAAAAATTAAAGTGAGTGAAACAAAAGTCTAGATGACAGATTTTTATAACTGAAAAGAACAAATGACAATGTGAGAAATTACATGTTGTCTGTTTCTTTAAAACACAGTGCTCTGTGACTATGTACATTAATTATCTAACATATTTTCTCACCACAATCATATGAAAAATGAAGTTTTATAATTTTCATAAAATGTTTACTTTCTTTCAACTACTTTTCAAGAACTGCAAAGAATAAAAATTATAGAAACAAATAAACTTAGGAGAAATTGTTATTGTTAAAATTAGAAACACATCATCTAGCTGCTTAAAAACTCAAAGAAAATCTTCAGAACTTTTCCAAAGCAGAATCAGCAGTATAATAATATAACAAATATTAAGAGGTAATATGTGTAAACATCTCAAAGTAATAGAATCATAACAATAAACAATAGAGTTGTCTAAAAAAAATCCAGAAAAACAAATTGTGTTTGATAGAGTTATGAGATTAATAAGTGAATCAAAATGCAGCAGTAGGAGAATATATATATATATATATATATATATATATATATATATATATAGAGAGAGAGAGAGAGAGAGAGAGAGAGAGAGAGAGAGAATAGAATGTTTCATAAAATTTTACTGTGAAATTAATTCAAAGGGCAACTAGCAATATAAAAAATTTCATACACACTGAAAACTAAAGACTAGATACAGGTTTCTGTACACAATAACTTTTCTGACAATAGGTAATTGTCATTTTTTCAAAAAAGTATTAAAAAAATAAGATTTAAGTTCCAGTATATAACTTTAGCCTGCAGCGGTAGCCCTGTAGCATCCGATCCTGTCAGATCTCAGAAGCTAAGCAGGGTTGGGCCTGGTTAGTACCTGGATGGGAGACGCCTGGGAACACCAGAAGCTGTAGGCTTGGGAGAAGGACCTGGCAACCCCCTCCCAAAAATCAATCTGCCATTGAAAACCCTATGAACAGCAGAGAAGCACTGACAATCGTGTTTCCCCTGTTGTACAGAGGGTCGCTATGAGTCGGATACCGACTCGACGGCACCTAACAACAGCAAACAACAAATAACTTTATGTGAATTGATCATGCACTCACGAAGTTCAAGGGAAATGAAGGGAAAATAAAAGAAGTTGAGAAAGTACACCACCAAATGTGATGAGGTACAACTCTTACTCCTGTTCGCCCATGGACTCCCCGTATATACAGAATTAGGACTTTCTCCTCACAATACATGAAGCCACATTTTGCAAACACAAAGAGAATTCGTAACATAAGAACTATCTGTGTTCTTCAGTTCTATTTTATAATGGATTTCAAACATAACAAATACCTACTGAATAGTAATTATGTGCAAGACCCAGATGCAAGTCCTTGCTTGTTTGAGATAACCATCTACAAAAACTAAAACTAAAACTGTAAAACTTAAACTGTTGAGCCAGTGGGGCAGATACAGGATTGGTTGTGTGAAATGACGTTTCCAAAGTAAAAGATGAACTATTCACTCCATAGCATTAGTAATAAAACTGCATTCTTCTTCCATCAATTATTTATTTATTTTATATTCAAGCAATTCAAGTAAATATCACACCAATTATCCAGCCATAAAATAAATAAGGAAGAAACAGATGGGGCTTTGAAAATAACATTAAAGACAAATGCATGAAGTTTTGTTTCAACCAATACCTGAATGTGAGTGCCTATCAGACATAGGGTGTAGATTTAGCTATAAAGAGTATTTATTACCATATAATTTCCACTCTCAAGAACTCTTAAGTTTAGGTGAAAGAGTAAATTGATAGTTTAAAATAATTTAATGCTCTATGGTACTAAATCATTAAACATAGTACAAGGAAAAGAATGATTGATTTAAGTTACAGGTAAATCATAGATTCTTCTATTCTAAAGGGATTGGTATCCATCCTAAGAATGACAGGGAACTATTGAAGTGTACTAACAACTGCAAAGTCATTGCCATATTTGCATGTTAGACAAAGACAACAAGCTGGAAGTTGGCAGCTCAGAAATCCAATTTTTCAAGCAAGAGATCACAAAGCATTGGCATGAGGAATGGGCAGTAGGAATACAAAAGGGAGCACAGTGGAAACAGATGAGGAGGTAAATTCAACAGGAATTAATGTTGAATTGTGCCTCGGTCTAGAATGCGGGAAAACTTAGGAACTTCTTAGTATTTTGTATTAGGTTAGGTGAGATAGTATTGCTTTCACAGCAGTAGCTTTAAGAGTCGAAGTGAATTACAATTTAAACTTATTACATTTTTATACAGATAGGATATTTAGGAAAATATGATCCTCCTGTCTTTGATAACCATAAGTAATTATATCCTACTTCATTATCTACTGTGTTACTTCTTGATCACATACTGAATTTGACCTGGATGTTTAGTGAGGAGTGTACTACATAAAGTCATGAAATCTCTGCTGAGTGTAGTGAGGCATGTCGCCCAGAGCAAAGAGGGATAGAGTAAATAGTGTGTAAATATTCACAATTTAGTTTTAAATCATCTCTAAGACAAATATTTTGGTCTACTAATTATTTATAATTATAATAATTATTATAGCCTGTAGCCATATCCATACTGGTGTCCGATTTCCTCAGATTTCTGAGGCTAAACAGGGTCAGCCCTTGCTTGGTCCTTGGATAGGAGACCACCTGGGAATACCTGATGCTGTAGATTTGGGAGAAGGACCAGGCAGCCCACTCCCAAAATAATCAGCCATCAAAAGCCCTACGAATAACAGAGAAGCACCAACAATAGTGCCAGGCATGACACAGCGTCAGGTAGTGTTTCTTACTATTGCATATTGGGTCACTATGAATTGGACCCCACTCAAAGGTGCCTAACAAAAACAATTATTTATAAATTAGTGTACTACATATTATAAATTATAATTTTGAGGCACTTTACTGTGAGCAAATTAAATGCATTCAATGATATTGGAAGAACTAAATTATTCTATGTATATGAAGGTCAAAGAATGTTGACTTAATGTACTGAATGAAAATAATACTGTTCAGCTCTGTACGTTCAGAATATAATTTTTTGTTTTGTTTTGTTTTTTGATTTAGGGCACTGAACCCGGAAACTTGTACACACTAGTTTTACCACTTGTGCATATGTTTTACCACTAAGATATACCTTGAGGGCCCCAGAATTTCAAATGCCTAAAAATGTCTATTTCTATATTGGTGAATTTTGTCTTTTCTAATGGAATGATTATTTTTCTGAATTATTATAGGAGACTTAGAAGAGTATATCCTGGTGCAAATTTTAAAAATATGCCACAAAATTTTTGAAAATTATGTTGTGTTTTTTACATGTCATCAAGTCACATCTGACTCACAGCAACCCTGATAAGGGTTTTCAATGGCTGATTGTTTCTATTTTTAAAAAATGATTTTTCATAAATTCTTCAATTTTTAAAATATATGTAGAAGTTTTCTTTATGTCATAAAGACAGGAATATCTGAAGAAAATAACTTTGAGCTCATTGCTGACACTAGGTTTTTTTTGTTGTTATTTTGTTTTGTTTTTTGTATTACTGGAGAAGTTGACTCCAGGGCCTCCTGCATACTTTGCAAGTGTTCTACCTATCAGCTGAATCTCCAGCACTTTTTTTTATTATTTATATCGAAACAAGGTCTCTGCAGGTTACACAGGCTGCCTCTTACAATCCTCCTGCATCTGCCTCAGTAATTGCTAGAATTACAGGGGTGTAACACCACACTTTGTGTAACACCACACTTTGTGTAACACCACACTTTGAAACAACATTGTTGTTTCAAAGGAGTATGTTTATGATTTGTATAAATCTAATAGCTCTTTGTAGGGCTAGGATTTGGCTCAGTTGGTAGAGCGCTGTCCTGCAGTCTCTGAGTTCAATTCCCAGCACCACAAAAATGGGAGAAGGACCTGGCAATCCACTTCCAAGGCAATCCAGAAACAGTCAGCCATTGAAAACCCTATGAGGGTCGCTATGAGTTGGATACCGACTCGACGGCACCTAACAACAACAACAATAGCTCTTTGTATTATAGAATTTACCAAATAAAAAATACTTGTTACATTATCATGTAGAATATTTGCATATATGTGCAGATAGTAAATTTCATGAGGAACTTTTCCTTGTTGTTGTTGCTGTTGTTAGTTGGGTCCTACTAAGGAATTGGGTCCTACTCAGCTACCCTCATAGGATTTTCAAAGGCTGATTGTTTCAGAATTGTATCCTGAGTGGATTGCCATGACCATCGCCCATTTTTGCGGTGCTGGGGATCTAATGCAGGGCCTCAGGGAGCACAAAGCAGCACCCTACCAACTGAGCTAAACTCCATTTCCTAGATTAAGAAAACTACATAAGACCTAAGAATGCAACTCAGTGTTTGAGTGGTTGTTTAGCACATATGAGGCCCTAGGTTTGATCTCCAGCACCACAATAAAAAATAAAATTAAATAAATAAATATATAAAGTAAAATAAAAATTAAAAGGGAAAGAAGCAAGGAAATAAAGGAAGAAAGAAATCAACAAAATAAAATGCTGTGAGTTTGGTATATTGACAAAATTTAATATAAAATATTAAAAAGGTTAATTTTTGGAATAAAAATCTGGTATTAAGGTTAAAAAACTATATACTAACAGCTTCTAAAGATAAATTTATAAAATTTTAAACCCAAACTCAGATTCACTACATAATGCAACCAATACACAGTACCCATTTGTAATAGTATGAAATCAACTACAAGTGGCTGCCCTGAAGAGTCTCAAGTGGAAGAAATGACCTGAGGCTGATTACTGCTGCTGCTGTGGCTCTGGTTGAACGAACTCTAATTTGACCCCCAGGTGAGGATTTCACCAAAGAACAACAAGAAGGACTATATGAAGAGAGCCATTTAAACACAGTACTTTCAGAGTAGTGCTGACCTAATATTAGAGTCAAAAGTGGGAAGAAATTGAACATATTTTCTAAAGAGTAAAAATCCAGAGACATTTAGTATCTAGCTTATCAGCAGCCAACCAAGAATTTTCAATAGGGACATCAATGTAAACTCAATGGAATGACATCCTCAAAGAAAACCTAATGAGCATATGCTATTAGCTAAGACTATGCAAACACAAGAATTCAGTAAAGGTGAAGGTGGCGATAAAAATTTATATTAGTTAATATGAATTTTCATTATATACTATGTGTAAAGCGTTACATAGTCTTGTATACTATTTTTATTTAGATCCCATAATTAAAGTAGGGCTGGGATTTAGCTCAGTTGGTAGAGCACTGCGCTGCAGTCTCTGAGGTCCTGAGTCCAATTCCCAGTACCGCAAAAATGGGAGAAGGGCCTGGCAATCCACTCCCAAGGCAATCCCTTAACAGGCAGCCATTGAAAACCCTATGAGGGTCGCTAGTGTCGGATATTGACTCGACGGCACCTAACAACAACAATTAAAGTTATTCAATTCTGAGATCAAGGTTACTACCAAAATTATCTGTATTTTGTTCTTGCTCCATGGATCATCTCTTTTCTCTTCAATTATTCCAACATGTCCTGTTCCACCATTACAGCATATATCTAACTGCTTTGTGATTTTTTGAGTTATTTGATTTTTTATAACAGTTCATAATCTATTTCTTCATTTAGATTCTGTATGCTGATAGGAGTTTTCATATGTTTGGGGGATACTGGAGTATTTCATTGTGTGATTTCACTTTACAATAATTTAAATTAATATAAGCATATGTCTGCATCCATACCATTGTAGCATCTGATCCCATCAGATCTCAAGAGCTAAGCAGGATTGGACCTGGTTAGGACTTGGATGGGAGACTGCCTGGGAACACTAGGGGCTGTAGGCTTGGAGGAAGGACCCAGCAACCCACTCCCAAAAAACAATATGCCATCAAAAATCCTATGAATAGCTGTGAAGCACTGATAATAGTGTTTCATCTATTGTATATAGGATTGCTATGAGTCGGACACCACCTAACAACCCCACCTAACAACAACAACAAACAACCATATGGACCATGACCATTTTAAAACTATTGCTACCCAATTTTAATCAAATATATGTATATGGAGAAATAAGTTTGTACATATCAAAGACAATTATTAAAAAATAAATTGTCTCATCTGGGCATAGTGGCACCAACCTGTAATCACAACAACTGGGGAGGCAGAGGCAGAAGGATCACAAGTTCGAAGACACAGGTAGGCTTCATAATTTAGTGAGATCCTGTCTCAAGAGAAAATATAAAAAACAGGCCAGGGGTGTAGCTCAGTGGTAGAGTGCTTACAAAGTATGCACAAGGTCTTGAGTGCAGTGCCCCCCGTACTACAAAAAAAGTATCAATAAGATAATATCTGAAAGGGTTTTCCTTTATTTAACATAACTCCAAGCAACATGTTTTCCTCTTTAACCTGAGAAATTTGTTCATTCCTTAAAATATTCCATGCTTAGTTTATATATATAAAACATCCTCAATGAATATATATTGAATGATTGATTACATACTCCCAAAAAGAAATTGTTCCTACCTTTAAACTCCTTACCGTGTTGACATTAACATTTGTAGATAGCTTTATGAAGTATCACAACTAGAACAAAAGAATGAGAAGACAAAAATTCTGTAGTGGATGTTGTTTGTGTTCCTGTTCTTTTCTTGTGGGACACCTGTTCCTCAGTGCTGTGAGTACTGGTGTATTGGTATATTTTTTATTGCTATTACATAATACCTGAAGCTAGATATTTTATAAAGAAAAGATGTTTATTTAGCTCACAGTTCTCAAGATTCAAGAGCGTGGATCCAGTACTGGGTCAGCTCAGGTGAGAACCTTCTGACTATATCACCACATGGTGGATGGCATTATAGAAGGAGCATGTGTGAAAGAGATAGATCACATGGAGGGATAAGAAGCTAGAGTGATTCAGAGGCCAGACTTGCTCTTTTTATAACAATTTTCTCTGGCAAGAACTGAGGCACTGTGAGGACTACCTTAGCGCCTTCCAGGAGTAATGCTGTCAATGACCAAATTGCCTTCCACTAGGCCTCATCTTCTCTTAAATGTTCCATCAGCTCAACAACACCAGACTGGGGACCAAATTTCCAGTGCATGAAATGTTGTGGGACATGCTGTAAACCATATCCAAATCACAGTAATAGGTTAATATCAGCTTGGAGTTGCTGCTTCTCTGAGAATTGCCATCATTCAAATGAGAGCTTCCTTTACTGGGAGTCTATGCTGTGGGCTCAACTGAAGGTAGTCTCCACTTAGAAGAATGTCTCTTGTTTCCTTCTCTATCTTGTTCCCCTCTCTCCTCTGTTTCTAAGAGCAGTCCTCTCAGTATATCATTTGAACAAGAGTCACAGTTTCAAACTTTGCTTCTAGGGAACCTGATCTAATAAAACCATTGAGAAAGAGGTATTTCATTTCAAAGAGAATAGAAATAATTGACATTTTAGTAATAAACATATTTAACCAAATATAAAAGTACTTAAAATAATATGAAATGTCTTTAATAACGCCAATGGCATAAATTATTCAATATTTGAAAGTAACTAATGCTTAACAATCTGTACTTTCTCTGTTGAACACAATTTCTGGTCTTGTAAGGTTATAATGATAATAGGCTATTCTGCCTGTCAGTTGGATATATAATTATGCTATACAAAGATGTAAAACAACAGCCCACAGGCATTGTTTTAAGAGAAAATATGGTGTTTCATGGGTGCTTTAATTATATACTTACGTGTGACAAATTGCCATAAAACTTATTGACTAAAACAACACACATTTCTTACCTACAGTTTCTGTGGGTCAGGAATGTGGCTTTAACTTAGCTAGGTGCTCTGCCTGAGGGCCTTCCACACAATTTCAATTAGGTATCATACAGGGTTATCACCTAAAGGTCCAGTGATGAAAGATCCATTCCCAAATCCCATGGTTGTTGGCAAGATTCATGTCTCCACTGGCTGTTGGCTGGAAGCCACCCTAGCCACCCTCTGGTATTTGCACCTTGGTCTCTGCAAAATGGTAGCTTGCTTCATCAAAATGTATGAGTCAAGAAAACGATAGAATCTTCTAGCAATACGGAGTCAGGAAATTTTGTAATCTAATTACAGAATTGGCTTCCTATCAGTTTACCAGATTATATTTGTCACTAGTGTCTGCTTAGACTTGAGGAGAGATTACACCAAGCACTAATATCAGGAGGCAAAGTTCTTTGGGAACCAATCTAGAAGCCTGCCTAGGCAATTGGAAAAGAGATTTTTTTCCCCCTAAGGGTCAGATCTCTAAGGAGCCATACTGATATTTCCCCTTTACTTCTCTAAGCCAACAAAAATACCACACACTTACTTGCTTGTAACAAATGTTTACCAAAAATATTGGATGCTTGTAATCTAACTAGCCTTATATCCTTAATGGTTTCTTACCACCTTAAGAAAAAGAAAGGAAGACAGGAGGGGTGGGTCACACCCATAATCCCAACAACTCATGAGGCAAAGGCTGGAGGATTGCAAATTTGAGGCCAGAGGAAGCCTTCATCGTTTAGCAAGACCCTGACTCAAAGTAAACACTAAAATATGGGCTAGGGGCATGACTCAGTGATAGAGCACTTGCAAAAGTATGTGTGACACACTAGGTTCAGAGGGAAGCGCTTTATGAATGGCTCACTTTTAATATGTTTTTATCTATCTGAATAATGCATATGATGCCACTGGAGTTGCAGGTTAAGGAAAAGGGACCAGTGTAATTCAGCCTTAGTAATTTTTTTTCTTAAACTTGTGTCAACTCAGCTAGGCACAGTGGCACACACCTGTAATCCCAGTGACTCAGGAAGGGAGGTAGAAGGATTGCAGGTTTGAGGCCAGAGGCAGTATAAGATTCTGAGCCAGTTACTTTAACCTCCTTAATTTATACTTACTGTCTTTCAAGGGCACTAATCATACCCATGTTGTAGGGCTCTCATGATGTTATTGTTTGTGTCATGATGAGGCAATGCTTATATTGAATCAGATATTAGGTATTTAAACAATAATATTCCTTTCCTAAGAAAATCATGTGGCCCAAGGTCCATGCACCCTATAAATACTCAAGTTGCTCAGGCTGCCTCTAATCTTGAACTTCCAATCCTCCTGCTTTAGCCACCCAAGCAGCTGGAATTATAGGCATGTACCATGGCACCTTGTTGTTGTTGTTAGGTGCCATCAAGTTGGTATCTGATTCATAATGACCCTATGTACAACAGGTGAAACACTATTGTCTGTTTCTCTGCTATTCATAGGGTTTTCAATGGCAGATTGATTTTTTGGGAGCTGGTTGCTGGGTCCTTCTCCCAAGCTTGCAGTATCTGGTGTTCCCAGGAGGTCTGTCATCCAAGTATTAACCAGGCCTAACCTGCTTAGCTTCCGAGATCTGACAGGATCAGAAATGCTGGAGTGCTACAGTTGCAGGCCCATGGCACCTAGCTATACCTAAATGAAGCTTGGGACAAAAGTCAGTTAATACACTGGCAGTATACTTTCTTAAACTTACTCCTTTCCATGCCAGCCAACCACTTGAATGAGCAAGCACTAAAGTGTACTTAAGTAGTACTATTAAGGTTCAATAAAGTACATTAAACTTGTACATAAAAATTAAGAATGAAAGACTTTGACTTCTTTCAATATTTACAAACTGAATTTTAAATATTAATACAAAAAATAAAAAGATAATCGATTATATGTTTTAGTCTGTATAATGTCTTTTTTATAGAGGAACATAGAGTATCTTTGTCAATATCATTTGGAAATGAAGGTTTATATTGCTAATAAGTAATATGTGGGGTACATGTTTTTAAAAATATAAATACTAAAAAATGATCTTTCTTATTCCAATTTAGACATCAAAGCAAAGAAAATGCTAAGAAAAAGATATGACAAGAAAGTTAGAAAGCCAAATAAGCTCCCTAACCACATCTTACAAAGCAGTTGGGTTAGAAAGCAAGAGTCATTCTATTTGAAGATCAACTACCCAAATCAAATTAAAAGAATGATGTTTTTAATTGAGGTCACTAGAGCCCAATTACTTTGGCATCCCATTTCTCAAAAACTGGCAAGCAAGTAAATAAAAATCCCTTAAGTCTCTCAGTATGTACATAAAAGTGCAAAAGTGAGTCAAATATTAGGATAACTCATCCCTAAAAAATTATTAAAATATTTTATAATTGATGCCTCATATTATGCCAGTATAAATAAGGTCTTTCTATGAACAATTGTTGAAAAGAACATGTACAGAAATAAAAAATGTTTACAGAGGTTAGAGCATGAGATTTTTGGTGACTTTGAGAGCTGCAATTAACCAGCCTTTCCTCTTTTTCTACAACATCATGTTAGATAATGAGGAACTCTGTGACAAGGATGAGTGATAGTGAAGAAGATATTCTCAAATCTATGGGAAATGTTAAAACATCTGGAATTGTTCAATGCAATTCACATAAGCAATAAAATGGAAAAGCTGGTGTCTAGCAATTTAGTAGCTCCCTACTTCATCTTGTACTATTTGTATTTTTGCAATGAATTTGATATTTGCTTTTGGTTTTGAATGCTAAGTGGTGTTCATTATATAAATAAAATGAGCCACTTGGTGACTATGGAGACATTGTTTCTACAACCTGCCAGAAATTAGCTGAATGACTGCCATGAGTGATGATGGGGAACTAAGTCCTTGCATATGCTCAAAAAATATATAAAAAATAAATTCCATGTGTCTTGCATGTCCTTCAATTCACAGCTGGTTAAGTCCTTAAAATTACCACATTTTTTACAATTTGCTCCACACTGAATGGAATTTATGTGTCTATTTGTAAAATTAACATCAATTCCTCTCTATTATTCAGATTGTGTTTATCTTGTATTCAATTTCCAAAACTACATCAACTCTTTCTCCCTCTAGTCCTCTATTTTACATTGTTCATTATTTGTTACTCAAACAGATGTTGAGCTAAGGAGATAGATCAATGGTGAAAACAATGCCTCTAACAAATTCTCTTCATCTTTTGTACAGAATTTGTGACAGAGGAAGTTGATGAATAGACAAATAATAGATGATGTATGGATAGACAAATGAGAGAGATTTTACATACACCTACAACACAGGCAGTTTTACATGGGTGAACATCATCAGTCAACTCTTGCTTAGGGCAAAGACTACTTTCTTCATTACTGGCTTTTCTCCTATGTTAATTATGTTAATTTTGTAACCTTTAATTTTAAATGTTCTCTTTATGCTGGACTTGTTGGTTTTATGTACTAATCTCTTTCTGTCTTTCGTGATCATTATATTGCTTTCACTTCCTATCCAGTGACCAATTTGTCAATTTTTAAAATGTTTATCCTCAAAGATCAGGATTTAAGTCCATTTAATGACCTCTCACTTAATAGCTACATAAACATACATAGAGCATCTTCTCTGAGTCTCATTGTATTTTTAAAACTTACAGTTACAATGACACACTTTATTTGCTTCATAAGAAACTTACAATGTGAAAATTCTTGTACAGTGTGAAGTAAACTTAAAGTTAAAATAATTATTAAGGACAAAAACTACACAGAAGCCATTTTATGAAGCAAATTGATTCTGTCAACTCAATGCTCTATTTATACATATTAAACAATCAGGCAAATGGGAAAATAATTTGTTTTTATTTACTTTGAGAAATACATTTTGCATGTATTAAAATGTGGGGTAAATTAATCAAACATCACTTAATGACTATGTATTTGTGTGGTAACTTTCCTCCCAGTTTTCTTCAAAGCAAATTCCTTAAAGTTTCCATATTAGAATTGCAGTTTTATTTTAACCTGTGGGATTATAACAAAACATGATTACTTTTGTGTTCTTTTTTTCAAAAATTAAGGATTGTAACCATAATTGCAAGGCTTGAATGTGGTATAGAAAACATTAATTTATAACAACATAGGAAAAAACAAACTTGATTTTTACAAAGAATCACTGTGGATGTATAAGTAATACAAGTGAAAAAACATAGTACTCAATCATTTAACCAAATGCTACCTTTCAATAATGTATTTTCCTTAAAAAGTTAATATTGAACAGATTACTCAGTGTTCAGATTCTATCCTTGAAAATGAAGAACTTAAATCTGAAAATGCCATAATGGGATTCTGAATATGAAACAAAGGGGAATTAACTCTGATCTTAATTTAATTTTGTAACAAACCAATGTTTAGAATATTATCCATACACAAGAAAAAATAAGTAGACATTTGGGAAAGAGGAGGCAAATGGACAACCTTAATATTTTGAGACCCAAGACATTTGCATATTTTTCACAAGTGTTTTGAGAATAACAAGGATATGCACATGTTTTTAATATTAAAAACAATTTCAATTGCCAATAGGAATATTTGTAATTCCCATACTCTCATAGGTAATGTAAAGTTTCTTGGAAGAAAAAGAATAATCATTCTGTGTTTTATAACAATTACAAAAACGATGGGATGCAGCTTGTGTTTCTGAACATTTCACTAAAAATACTTTTTCTAAATTAAGTTCACAAACACTACTATAAAGTAGAGAATTTAAAACATTACAAAGCTACATGCTTTTGCTATTCCTTGGAAAAATAAAGGCGTTTTATGACAATAGCTATGTATCTAGCCAAGAATATTAAGCAGAAAGAACAGAAAACCTGAGCAGAAATTAATATGCTATTGAGTCAAATTACTTTATAAATATGTTTTTCATAAAGAACTCATCTTATATATAGAACTTGGTGATAACTAAGAGGAAACAATACGTATGTCAAGTGTATTCCTAGAATTTGCTTCATGAATTAATATCATTTCTCTGTTTTTAAGTTTTTTCACTGTTCCTTAATTTTCATCACTTAATAAAGTCAAGATTCCTTAGGATAGCACAATCTTTTGTGTTAAGTTAGTGGGGTAAAAGTATGTTTACCATCATGAAAGTTTTTTATAAGTGTTCCTCAGAAGTGACCTGGAATAAACAAGGGGTTGTCAGTTTTCTCCCTTACAACAATAACTAAAAGGTTTCCAAATTATCTGGTTTATTGCTAAAGAATATTCATCCTAATGCATTTAGAACTTCCAAAAAGATATTCACAGAATCAATGCTGATTCTGAATTACACTTGTCATTATGGCATTCAGGGCTCAGAATGACTTCATTGCCAAGGTTTTTGAGACCAAGAGGGAAGATTTTCAGAATATGGGCTGGTGAACTTTGGTGTAGGTGAACGAAGACATAGGTATCTCCACTTAGTAAGCACATGTTGTTTTGCAATAAATGTTTCTAAAGTTATTTCTATGTAAGAATTCATCCAAAGAAAAAAATTCAAAGGACACATCACCTAAAATTGAATCTAGATAACTTTTCTCTATTTTCAAATACTGTGTTGAGGTAGAATTTTGTTTTCATGTAGAAACAAGGAGTAAATGTATAAAATGCTAAATAAAAATAAATGGTTAATAATTTAGACCTTCGCTGCAAGTCTTGGAAATGAATAAGATACTGATAAGGAGTAGTTTAGAAAATTCAGAAAGAGGTGTATATGGTTTACAGTTGTGTCTGGAAATTTTTTCTCTGGCCTTCTGCCTGCCTCAGTCAAACTGAGTCCTCATTTGACATAGTTTTTATTCACAGGCACAGTAGTCTGCAAGGCAGTTCTTTCTACCCCAAATATGTGTAGTTTTAACAAATGTTCTCACTAAAATACCCCAGAATAAATATGAGATTATTAATTTTAACACCTGATTATTCAAAACCCTACAAATGCTGATATAAAAAGTAGTGACTGCTAAAGTAATGTAGGGAGAAATTTTTCATAAAATAACAACACTACTTTGGCTTATTACATTAACTTAGTTGTCAACTGTTAATACATATTTTAAAAAACTGGAAGTGACTTCAAAGCTGTAATATAAATGTTGTTGTTGTTAGGTGCTGTGCAGTTCTGTCGGACTCATTGCGACCCTTATAGAGTTTTCAATGGCTGATTGTTTCAGGATTGCCTTGGGAGTGGATTGCCATGTCCTTTTCTCATGTGACATAAATAAGCTAATATTAAGACAATGCTATATTTAGTATGGCTTAGAAACCTATTAAGAGTGTTTGGTAAATGATTTATCAACAGGGAGCTATAGATTAGGAAAAATCAGCTGAGATAATTTAACCATTTATTGAACACAAGTCTCACAAAGCACTGTAGATTTATTTTATTTTATTATTTTGCTGTAATTTTAATGTACAAATTAATAGTTCTCATTATGATATTATTTTTATAAAGCTACAAAATCAAAACTCAAATTAAGGACATAATTTGAAACCATGTGGCCCATTCATTCAAAGGTGGGATGAATATCACACCACATGTGAGCAGTGAACAAATATAGCTCCAGGCTAACCACCAAAAGTAATGGCACTTGGTAATGGACTACTGTGCAGGGGTGAGGAAGAGTGTAAGTTAACCTTATTGATTAAAAATTTAGAGTGACAAGAGCCTTACACGGATGGAATTTAGGAAAGCTTTAGCAAGTTGCCATTGGTAACTTCTCTAAGTTTTGGTTTTCTTGCATTTTGAAATCAACAATCGTGACTCCCCTTTCTGTATATATACAGAAAGAGGGAGAGAGAGAGACAGAGAGAGAGAGAGAGAGAGAGAGAGAGAGAGAGAGAGAGAGACAGACAGACAGACAGAGAGACAGAGACAGAGACAGAGACAGACAGACAGACAGACAGAGACAGACAGACAGAGGTAATTTTGTACACATTAAAAAAGACAGTAAATGCTAGGTGTGGAGCAGGCCTGTATTCCCATCACTGGAGAAGAAGTGGGAGGATCACTGCATGTTCAAGGTCAGCCTGGTCTACACAGCAAGTCCCAGGCCAGCTGAGGCTACATAGCAAGAACACGTCTCAAATAAAAAGAAAGCAAGAAAGCAAGAAAGCAAGAAAGCAAGAAAGAAAGAAAGAAAGAAAGAGAAAGAAAGAAAGAAAGAAAGAAGTAAGAAAAAGAAAAAGAGAAAGAAAGGAAAAGAGAAAAGGAGAAAGAAAGAAGAAAGGAAAGGAAGGAAAGGAAAGAAAGAAAAGAAAGAAAGGAAGGAAGGAAGGAAGGAAGGAATGAAAGAAAAGAAAAGAAAAGAGTAAATATCCCTAGTCCCTCAAGATTATTTGAAGATTTGTTCTCTAATGTCAGAAAGAAAGGATTAAATCTTTCAATTAGTCAAGGTTCATATCTTGCTGTGGCTTAAATTTTATATATACACACATATAATTTATAATTGTAAATGAAGATATTACAGTATATTGAAAAATTATCAATTCTGATAGCCAACTATTTGATATGAGTTAATACTAGATATTGAAATTATTCTATCTTAGTTGCTCTAGATCAATGAAGTACGATATAATATATCAAGTAAAACAATTTTAAAGTCTAAAAACCAGATGAATAAAAATAGGAAAATTTCTAACATGTACATTTTTAAACTTATATTTGAATTAATACTTCTATTGATTTACTACTAAGCTTTATATTTCAAGAGGTTTTTTTTTAGCTATATTGAAAAACAAAGGCATGGTAAATATTGATTTTAATGTTTCTTTGAAATATGACTTTTTTCAGATAAAAAAATAGAAGAAATCTTGAATTTCATATAATCCTACATGTTCTCATTTTAGGGGAAGTAGAAAAAACACAGTAGTAAATTATTTGCCCAGCATTACAGGACAGAGCAAGGATTAGAACTCAAACTCTCTTCAACATGAGATACTTTATGAGAATGTCCATACAGTCTTTTTTTCTCATTCAGAGGTGGAAACTATTTATCCATTCCTGTACCTTTGTTAGCATTGTGACCTTCTTCAGCTATTAATATTTGAACAAATATTATGCAAGTAAGTGTTTGAATAGTGCCTGTGAATTGAGGTTGCTCTTTTATCGTTGAAACCCCAATACAGCAGAGATAGCTTGCATGATCATGAGACACACAAGTCCCAGTTTCATTTATCACCCTTGGTCTATAAGCAACTAAACCACTCATATATGAGGGAGTGTCTGCAACCATAGCACCCTAGGATCTGATCCTGCCTAATCTCAGAAGTTAAGCAGGGTCTGCCTGCTTAGTCCTTGGATGAGGTTCCACCTGGGAATACCAGGTGCTGCAGGCTAGGCAGAAGGACCTGGCAGTCCACTCCTGAAACAATCAACCGTTACAAACCCTATGAATAGCAGAGAAGCACTGACAATAGTGCTGGGCATGGCACAGTGTCAGGTTAGGGAGTGTTTCGTTCTATTGTACATAGGGTCTTTATGAGTAGGACCCAACTCACAGCACCTAACAACAGCAACAACATATGAGTGAGCATCTTCTAAATTATTCTCTACATGTTAATTTTCAATCTACCCTCAGCTAGAGCATATATACAAGCCAATTAAGTGGGAAAATAATAAATATCTAACCAGGGCAAAAGGCTGGGAAATAAAGTGTTCCTTAGATGAGAACAGTTGGAAAGGAAGACAAAGGGAAGAGACATGAATATAAGAGATGGAACAGGACTTATATTTGTGATGAGTGATTTCTGAAATATCTGTAAATTTGAGTATATCAGTTAATTGCAGCAATGTTTTCTTATTTTTTGAAGAAAAATCTTTAAAAAGTTAAAGGTAACCATGTACTGCTTGAAACAGTCATTTTTAATTTTGTGAGCATCATGAAGTATTTGGTTACCTGCTATGTGCAAAGATTCCCTGCTCCTAGGGAATTTTAGAGAAATGTTATTTTCATTCTTTATCTGATCAAATTCTCAAAACATAGATTCTGTAACTTTCATTGAATTCTACTTACTTCTGTTACAGCATTTCTTGCCAATGAAATACTTTTTATTTAAAAAACCAGCAATAGAAATACTAAAACCATAGGAAATATATTTTATTGAAAAGAATTTGTTTCATTTTTAAAATTACAAAATTAAAACATGTTTTAGAAATACAGTCTTTATCATTATTCCTTACCATAGCTTTTGGTCTATAGGATGATATGGGGTTGGGGGAGGGTGAAGGATGTAAAAATCAGTTCTGAAAGTGAAAGGATGTCTAGAGATACAAGAGTTTAGGCAAACAATTTACCTGTTTTCACTTGTTTGCTTTGGTGTCACTGTCATTATAAGATGCTAGATAATCCAAACCAGTATGATGTGTCTAATTTGATTGTGTATCTTATGTTGCCATTATTTAAACAAAATTTCAAGCATATTGGAAAATGTCATTTGTGTGGGTGTAGCACATGTGTATGAGTGGTATGCATATTGAAATTATATGCAGATGTTTTGAGTAACTTTTAAAAAATTTATCTTTCTGATAATTTGAAACACTAGTTATCTTTTAAGCTAAAAACAAATTTTCCATCCAGGTGCTGTTGTGCAAGCCTTTAATCCTGGCAGTTTGGACAGCTGAAGCAGGAGGATTGCAAATTCGAGGCCAGAGGTAATCTGTTCAATTTAGGGAACTTCTCTACCAAAATTAAATAATAAAACTAAATTAAATTAAAAAGTAGGTAGGATGCTGTTCCCTGAATTCAACTTCCCAATACCCAAAACAAATACTCTCACAAATTTTCAGATACAGGAAAAAGAGTCAGAGAAAGCGAGAGAGTAGACAAAGAAAGAGTGAGAAAGACAAAGAGGAGCAGGTCAGAATGTTATAGATAAGAAGTATGGGGTAAATTGAAGAGTAAATTATGAATGTTTTAATTATTTTCATCTACAGGAAATGAAATCAGATTTTTAAAAGGACTTAAGTTTGCTCTCCTTTGTTCTTTGATCTACTGATTAACATTTGCAACCACTAACTCACTTTCCTGATGGAGGCGACTGTCAGATCGTGCTGCTTCCAGAGACTGGCACAAAGTTTCCAGCTGTGGATGTAGACAGATCAAAGCCTGTGATGGACTCTCTACAACACAGTCTATCTGGAATACTAATAATAGTCTGTAGTACTTGTAAAGAATCAAGTCATTTTTCTCTACTCCTTCAAATAATCAGAGTTTCCTTGTACATGCTATTAATTGATTCAATATGCGGAAGGAATGTCTGAACTTTTCCCACGCCTTACACTTACTCATTTTTTATAATATACATTAGTCTACCTCTAGAGGTTGTTTTAATTCAAATCAGGTTTTTTTTTTCATAAAAATGGCATGGGTACAACTTGTTATGTTTAGCTTTGTATGCTATGCATTTTCTTATGTTTTATAATTGTGTGTATATGTGTCATCACCTACCCTGTCCAATTTTGATGCTGCTTAACTTGCTGAGAGTAGAATTTTATTATCCACTTTGATAAGCATTGAGATTTTTACAATGGGTACTTTATAAACATTGTTTGGTTCTATTAATCTCTTCTTAAGATTTTGAACACAGTACTTCAAACTACTCACCAAAGACTAATAATGGTCTTCATATTTACCATCCTATGAAAGACTGAGGTCTTAGGCTTGTTTGTTTGAGATAGGACAGTAGTTGTTTCTTCTATTGAATCTACTATTCAGATGCTTATATTTTATTCTCTTGTCAGATAATTTTGGAGATTTTTTTAAACAAGAAATCATTTCTATCACTTGAATCTCTTGGGGCTGTGGAGCACGATACACCCATGGTGTGATGTATTCTTTATATTTTCACAGGATTAAAAAGCTGAAGGGCCAAGTGTTCTAATTCTAGTCATATAAGCATTTATTACACACCAAAAATGTACAAAAGCTGTGTGATTTGTGATTGTGATTTGTGATAATCGCTTCTTTCACACAAAGCTGTTTTATTAAGATAGTTGTAAAGATTGAAGAGAATTAATTCCCTGTGTGATCCTTTTGTGATATGTGTTTGTTTATACATGAGTAGATAAAATAGTGCCCTTTAAATATTCTTTACCTCAATGAGTAAAGGGTGATTTCTGCCTTAGGTGTGACAAAGATTCTCTCCTTGACCAAATTTTTATTTTGACTAGGCCCTGACCTTGGACTCTGTCCTTGGCTGTCTTGGTCCAGTTTTAGTAAGAATTCCTATTGAGTCAGTTTAATGGAAAATCCTCCACTCTTGGTATTTGATCACCTTCCACTTCTGATCAAATTCCTCATTCTGCACCCTTGATATCTTATCATCCTTGTCTGCCTGCAGCAAAAAACCTATAAAGCCTTCATATTTTCCATTCATAATTTCTCATTCACCCACCCTCTGCAATCCTGCTCCTTGCTAAAAATCTCTACTTTTCCTTTTGTTAACCTGAGCCTGTTCTCTCACCCTGACTGCAAAATTCCACTGCAGTAGTCTCTCTTAATAGTCTCCCTTTCCTTCTTTAACAAGTGTCATGAATGTTTTTTACTTTGATTGTTATGGTGCCCATGACTTACAAGAATCAGATTCATCCTTGTGCTTCAGACCTTTTCTTAGGACTCTGAGTGTGCATGTTGGAAGCCTTTATTTTCACACCTACAAGATTGATCATGGATCCACTAGGGATGCAAACTCCTGATCCTGGACACCCAATGATAGTTTGAAATAAGGCAGAGACAGGGTTCGATTATTATGGTTTTGAATACTCTCTGAAGCTAGATTAGGGTCTCAAACTTCTTTTGAAAAGTCCCCCCACTGGATGGGAAGTCTTTCTTTGCTCTTTGTTGGAGTGGGGTCATGCATTGATTCCTGGCCTGGGAAACATTTTCCCACTACTTTGTGAGGCCTCTCCTTTCTCTACTTGATCCTACTCCTCCCATGAGAACTTTGTATTAAGTAAAAACTCCTCCTGTCCTATGCCATTTTGATATCAACTCAGTAGGCTCTTTTCCTAAAGGCATGACATTACCAAGGATAATGTGAAACATCAATAGCTTCTTTGGAAAACATAAGATCTCCCAAAATGACTCTTCAAAGATCCCTCATTTCTCACTCTCTTGGCTCCTACTTTCCATCTTCTCATCAGGTCCTAAGGATACTTGGTCAAGTGCTATTAACAGCTAAGGTTTAGAGAGCAAATGAATTTATATACCATGAAAAATACAAGAAGACAAGCTTACTTTGTCATCAAAAATGTCTGTGAATCTTCTCATTATAAATGTCTCATTTCCAGCTCTAAGTTTCCTTGATGGAAAGTATTGAACCCGGGAGCACTATCTATTTGCTTGGCATTTCATTTATAATACAAATGTGAGTCTTTTGTTTTTATATAAAATGATCAATATAAATGAAAATCACCATAAAATTGAGTCAGTAATTTTCCTTAAAATAATGCCAACTTAATCATGGAGTATTGTATTTTTAATGTGCTATTGAATTGGATGTGATATATTTTGTTGAGGATTTTTCATTATGGTGGCAGTATTCAAAGTAGCTAAAATATGGAATCAGTCTAGGTGCCTATCAATGTATGAATGGATAAAGAAAATATGTTGTATATAAACAATAGAGTACTATTTAGCCATCAAGAATAATAAAATTCTGTCATTTTCCAGAAAATGGATGGAACTAGACAGCATCATGTGAAGTGAAATAAGCCAGAAAAATAAAGACAAGTATTCATATTTTCTCTCATGTGTGGAAACTAAACCAAACAAACTAAAAGAGCTAAAAATAGAAGAAGGATTATGAGGAGCAGACAAAGGCCAGGGGAAAGGATGTGAGAAAAAGAGGTAAGGCAGAAGAAGAGTAGATAGTCATGTTTAATGTGTGATATAGAAATGTCACATATATAGAATATATAATGTGTGATATAGAAATATCACAGTGAATACCAGCAATGTATGCAACTAATTTGTACTAGTAATTATAATAATAGAAAGATTTCTTTGGTAGGCAATAACTTATTTCCCCTCAAAACGGATTTTAATCCATGATTATTTAACTTGAGTATAAAGGAATTAAAACTATAGAATCTTAATTACTTTCTTTCACCATGCTCCTATTTGCAGAAGGATATAATCAAAATTTGCTATTTCTATTATTAAATGTCCAGAAGGAAATCACCTTACACGATTGTCCTCTGAGTATCTCAATAAGACAGTGAAAGAAGCAAAATAAAATGTTCTTCACTTTGTGCCTAGGGTGTAAGAGAGAAAACAGCTTTAATTTCTAAATCCATTTTTTCCTCAAAGTATTCCATATATGTTGTTGTTGTTAGGTACTGTTGAGTCGTGTCTGACTCATAGCAACCCTCACAGGGTTTTCAATGGCAGATTGTTTCAGAATTGCCTTAGGAGTGGGTTACCATGTCCTTCTCCCATTTTTGTGGTGCTAGGAATGGAACTCGGGACCTCAGAGATTGCAGAGCAGCACTCTACCAACTGAGCTAAATCCCAGGCCATTCCATATATATGTACATATAATATGTATGTAAATGTTGATTTAGAACATTTGTTGTTGTTGTTAGGTGCCATCGAGTCGGTATCCGACTCATAGTGACCCTCCGTACAATAGGGGAAACCCTATTGTCAGTGCTTCTCTGCTGTTCATAGGGTTTTCAATGGCAGATTGATTTTTGGGAGGGGGTTGCCAGGTCCTTCTCCCAAGCCTACAGCTTCTGGTGTTCCCAGGCGGTCTCCCATCCAGGTACTAACCATGCCTGACCCTGCTTAGCTTCTGAGATCTGCCGGGATCGGATGCCACAGGGCTACAGCTGCAGGCTTTAGAAGATTTATAATAGTTAAAACCCAAAATACCAAGAAAATGGACATAATGGCTGAATAAGTACATGCTTTTTAATTCATAAAGAATAATTGACATATATGATTATTATGGGAAAAGGACCTTGCAATCCACTCCCAAAACAATCAGCCATTGAAAATCCATGAATAGCAAAAAAAGCACTGACAATAGTGCTGGTCATGGCACAGTGTCTTGGAATGTTTTGTTCTGTTGTACATAGGAGTTGCTCTGAGTCAGACCTGACTCAATGGCACCTACCAACAACAACAGCAACATGATTATTATGGGGGCTGGGTTTTAGCCCAGTTGGTAGAGTGCTTGCTCTGCATGCTGTAAGGCCCTAGGTTTGATCACCAGCACCACAAAAATGGGAGAAGGATATGGCAATCCACTCCCAAAGCAATCCTGAAAACAATCAGCCATTGAAAACCCTATGAGGGTCACTATGAGTTGGGCCTAACTCGATGGAATGCAACATCAACAACAATGGTTATTATGACATTGTATGCAAACATATGAATTCTATAAATGTTATATTAGTAAGTCTTTAGCATTGTTTTTATCTCCAGATCTTTGAGAAAAATACATATATTCATATTTTTCAAGTATTATGGTAGACTTCAAAACTACTTTCAAAAGTAAGGAGTGCTATTTTATCAGAGTTGAAAAAACCATCTACTTAAACTGTTGTTAGGTGGCATCCAGTCAGTATCCGACTGATAGCGACCCTATGTACAACAGACAAAATACTATTATCAGTGCTTCTCTGCTATACATAGGGTTTTCAATGGCGGATTGATTTTTTGGGAGTGGATTCTGGGTCCTTCTCCTAAGCCCACAGCACCTGGTGTTCCCAGGATGTCTCCCATCCAAGTACTAACCAGGCCCGACCCTGCTTAGCTTCCGAGATATGATGGATCAGAGGCCACAGTGCTATAACTGCAGGCTTCTACTTGAACTACCACTCTTTAAATCAGAGTTTGATACATGATATTATTAATAATTAACAATATAAATTCTTACTTCCTGCAGCAGTAGCCCTGTGGCATCTGATCTCCGAAGCTAAGCAGGGTCCGGCCTGGTTAGTACTTGGATGGGAGACCGCCTGGGAACACCAGGTGCTGTAGGCATGGGAGACAGACCGGCAACCCACTCCCAAAACTCAATCTGCCATTGACAACCCTATGAACAGCAGAGAAGTACTGACAAGAATGTTTCACCTGTTGTACACAGGGTCGCTATGAGTCGGATACCAACTTGATAGCACCTAACAACATCAGTGAGTTGTTTCTGGTGGGTAGTGGGTAGAAAGAGGGGTGCACTAAACATTCTATAATACATAGGACAGATCCTCCACACTTCACCAAAAATTATCAATCTAAAATGTCAAAAACACTGAGCATAAGATCTTGATATAGTGTGGAAGAATTAACTACTTGTTAAAAAATCTCCACTTTAATATTATTCTTCAGATAAGTCAGCTAGAGGCTAAGCTCTGAAATAATAGTTTTCTGTATTTATTCAGACTTGACTCTTCAAATGTGATAACTAAGTGTCCTAAGTAAAATTTGGCAAACATTATTTCCTTCAGAGCATTTCTTATTAAATTCTGGATTCTATGACCAGAAAATTATTTTGGAAATTTGATCTTGAAAATCTAATTTATTCTGAAAATCTAGTCACTTATACTTTGAGAGGAAAAAATGTATATAACATAATAAATTGTGCTTGTTTGCATCAAATAATTATATTTAGAGTATATATTGCTTTTATCCCATATGTGTCTATCACCTGGTCATGTTGTGGGGGCTTGCATGTTGCTGTGATAATGAAAGCCTTGCCACCAGTATTTCAGACACCAGCAGGCCACCCATAATGCACAAGATTCAGCTGAGATTCTAAACTAAGACAGACTAGGGAGAGGAACCTGGCACTCCACTCTGAAAGAAATAGCCATTGAAAACCTTACAAATATCAGAGAAGCAAATATGGTGCCAGAGAATGATCCCTACTGGGATGGAAGGCATTCAAAGGGGGATAGCAGAAGAGTTGCCTCCTCAAAGTAGAGTCAATCTTGATGATGGAAATGGAGTAAAGCCCATGAAACCTCCATTTTCTCATGTAGCATGACTCAAAATGAGAAGAAACATAGTGTCTGCAACAATGGGCTAAAAAATAAAAGATCCTTTACATATCATATTGTAGTGTTTTGTTCTGTTGTACAGTCACTGTGGGTCAGACCCAACTGCATGGCACTTAATAACAACATTGTTTTTATAGCAAGACTAAAAGTATACAAATATTTTAAAGGCAATATGTAAGTCAATTATTATTTTTTTTTAATTTACTTTAAAAGACTTTGTATCCTAGCTGTAAGAAATTATCAGAAATGTAAAAGCTTAAAACAGCACAGATTTTTTATTTCACACTCTCTATACCCAAGAGGCCTGCAGCAGTAGCCCTATGGAATCCGATCCTGTCAGATCTCAGAAGCTAAGCAGGGTCGGGCCTGGTTAGTACCTGGATGGGAGACCGCTGGGAACACGAGGTGCTGTGGGCTTGGGAGAAGGACCTGGCAACCCCCTCCCAAAAATCAATCTGCCATTGAAAACCCTATGAACAGCAGAGAAGCACTGACAATAGTGTTTACCCTGTTGTACAGAGGGTCGCTATGAGTCGGATACCGACTTGACGGCACCTAACAACAACAACACCACCCAAGAGGGGACTGAGGTTTAGCTCAGTGGGTAGAGCATCACTCTGCACTCTTTGAGGACTGGAGTTTGATCCCCAGCACTGCATAAATGGGAAAAGGAAGTGGCAATCCACTCTCATAGTAACCTGCTGTTGAAAACCCTGTGAGGATCCTTATGAGTCAGACTCAATGGCACCTAATAACATCTCAGTGTACTTTTAGGGCTAGAGTTTAATCTTAGTTGGTAGAGTGTTGATCTGTATTCTCTGAGGACCCAGGTTGGATCTCCAGCACCACAAAAATGAGAGAAGGATGTGGTAATCTACTCCCAAAGCAATCCCAAAACAACCAGCCACTGAAAACCCAATAAGGGTGGCTGTGAGTCAGAGTGACTGTAAGGCACCTAACAACAACATAGGCCAGAGGTCCAGATAGGCTCAACTGAATCCTCTATTCATCATTTCAACATGATGGTAATTAGAGCATCAGCAGGCTTTCCTTGCCTACTGGATGCTACAGGGAAGAATCTATTTCCAAGAGTATTCAGTCAGCTGGCTAAACTCAGTTCCTTGCAGTTGGAGAACTGAAGTTCCCGTTTCTTTGCTGGCTGCAGTGGAGGTCTTTGTTCCTAGACACTGCCTGTGTTTCCTATGTTTTCTGTGTAGTAACCAACAGCCCTGGTGAGTTGAATCCTTCTCATACTTGGGTTCTGTCCTTCTCTTTCTCTCCTGTCTCTGATTCCACCATGAGAAACTTGTAATGTCACTAGATGATTCCTAACCAATCTAAAGTAATCTCCCCATTTTAAGAGTTGTTACCTTACTTACATTTGTAAAGTCCCTTTGTCATGTAAAATAATTTATTTATAGGTTCCAACCATGGATGTGTTGACATGTTTTGTGTGGCATTCTGCCTGCCACAAATGCTATTTATAACTTGGAAAAATTATTCAGAAATCAAGACAAAAGTCTGTGAAATTCTTTGACTGTACCTATATTCTAGATATTTTTGATTATACTTATACATTTGGCTCCAGTGGATTAAGATTTTCAGTATAAACAGCACTCTGGCAGATGTCTAATCACAATAGTTAACATGAGTGATTGTCTTGACACAAAGCAAAATATCCAAATGCAGTATTTATAACTAATGTTTTGAGTTTTGCTTTGTTTTTCTTTTCTGTTTTTCTCCTTAAACAATCTAATGCTGTTTAGAGTACTCAATTTTGGGGTCCGATGACAGTACAGATTCTGTTCTCAAAATTTTTTGTGAATTCTGTTTTCAAGGAAGAATGGAACTTCTGAAGTCAGAGGTAAGCACATCTTCCATAATCACGTAGAAAAACTGAAGTCTATGTGTAAACTCAGAAAACATGGGAGAAATGTGTAAAAGGACAGGTACAATCATAAAATAGTGCCGCAACTACGGTTCTAAATTGTTAAGATCCAGTGCAAGGCTACCAGTACTCAAATTAAGATGGTTGATTTCTCTATCACAGTTATTTAAGTTTTCTTCCTCCTTTAAGCCCATGTAGCTCATGTTGTTGTTTTTAGGTGTGGTCCAGTCGGTGTCCGACTCATAGAGAGCCTATGTAAAACAGATGAAACACTATTGTCAGTCCTTCTCTGCTACTCAAAAGGTTTTCAATGGCTGGTTGTTTTTTGGGAGTGGGTTGCCGGGTCCGTCTCCCCACCCTACAGCACCTGGTGTTTCCAGGCAGTCTGCCATCCAAGCACTAATCAGGTTGAACCTAGCTTAGCTTCTGAGATCTGACGGGATTGGATGCCACAGTGTTACAGTTGCAGGCATATGTGTGTGTGTGTGTGTGTGTGTGTGTGTGTGTGTGTGTGTGTGTGTACATATATATACACACACATATATACATGTGTGTATATATACACATATATATGCATATACATACACACACATATGTATATGTATATATACATATATGTACATATATATTTCTTTTATCCTCAACAATTTAAGTAGTTATTATAAAAAAGTAGGCAATGACAGAAAACAAAAAGATATAAAAGTTATGAGCAATAAAGAATTAGCCTTAAAATGAACATTTTCAATGAAATCACTGAAACCCCATATTTTCTATTTAACATTTAAGTAAAGCAACAGAATAAACTTGTTAATTACCATGGAAATATATTTAAACTCACATTCTTGTCCACATCTATTCACACTGCCCTGTTACTGAGGGTAAATGTTACCATCTCCACTGTCTGGTATCCACACAGCATTCTTTTGTCTCCTGTAGGTTTTCAGCTTTTTGCAGCTCTGTTTGATCTAAGAGGCATTTCTAACAAGAGGATGGATGTGGTGGTTGACAATTATAAGTCAATGACAATTCACTAATAAAATTCTTGTGCTATTGGTTTCTCATGAAATTAAGAAGGAAGGCTTTTTTATAAGCAAAATTTAGAGAAGGCTTACATTTCCAAGCTACCACCACTTCTAGAGTATCCACATTCTCTAAGGGCACAGGTTTGGGCATGAGAAGCAAAGGAAAGGGTGCTACTACCTATTAAGACTATTTGATTTTTTTTTTCATTATCCAAAGCATTTTATTTTGTATTTCTTATTGGAAATTTTTAACGTACAACTTAATGTGTGTCATTCTGACATGCATTTCATTGTGACATTTCCATATATGTGTTTCATTGTACTTTGCACAGATAACTTCCCCCTTATCCTCCTGGGCCTCTCCTCCCCCACCACCAGTGGCCTCTCTTCTACTTGCTTGTCTTTTTGTGGGAATATTTTTCTATATACCCTTGTATCCCTATTATGATTTAAGTCCAAACTTTTTCTGTAGTGATCTGTGTTTTTATATTGTCAGCAGTATTACATGAATAATCTAGCCCATTTGCATTATTACCATCCTTTGGTATTGATGGAACTATTATAATTATTACCCGAACTATTAACGTTGGGCTGTTTACTTTAGGTTGTCCCTTCTCTGATTCCTGACTCCTCCTTGATCCTCCTCCCCATTCTATCTTCTCTCATCATCACTTCCTTTTACTAGATCCCTCCCTCCTTCTTTCTGCTCCCTAAATTTTCCCTTCTCCGCTAAATTGATTTTAGCTTTTTATTATGTTCTAATTTCTGTGTAGGATTTTTTCTTCTTTAAATTTGATTCAGCTCACACATATGAGTGAGAACATGTGATATTTCTCTTCTGGGGCTTGTGTTTGCTTACTTAAGATGATTTTCCCCAATTCCATCCATTTTTCTGCAAATAAGATTATTTCATTTTTTGATTGCTCAGTAGTATTCCATTGTGTATTTGTATCATAATTTTTTTCCATTCTATTGATGTGCACTTTGGTTGATTCCATATTCTTGCTATTATGAAAAGTGCTGTATTGAACATGGAGATGCAGATGTCTCTGTGATATGATGCTTCATCTCCCTTTGGAGATTCCCAATAGTTTTATACCTGTGTCATATGGTAGCTCTACTTTTAGTTTTCTAATGTACCTCCATACTGATTTCCAAAGTTGTTGAACCAATTTATAGCTCCACAGGAGAGTTTCCTTTTCTGCACAGCCTCTCCAGCATTTGTTGTTATTTGTTTTATAGATCCTGGCCATTCTTACTCCAGTAAGGTGAAATCTCAGCATTGTTTTGATATGCATTTCCCTAATGGCTAGGGATATTGAGCATTTTTTCATGTATTTCATAGTTTTACAAGCCTCTTCATTTGAGAACTGTCTGTTCAGTTCCTTTGCCCATTTGTTTATTGGGTTATTTGTTTTCTTTGGTATTGCTTTCTTGAGTTTTTTATAAATTCCGGAAGTTAGTCCTCTGTCCAATGTATAGGATGTGAAGATTTTTTCCCATTCAGTGTGGACTTCCTTGATTCTGTTGTTTCCTTTGCTGTACAGACACTTTTTAACTTCATGTAATCCTATTTATCTATTCTTGTTGCAATTTCTTGAGCAATTGGAGTCCTATTAAGAAAATGCTTTCCTATACCTATATCTTGCAGCATATTGTCCATCCTTTTTTCTATTAATTTTAAATTTTCTGGTTTTATGTTGAGGTCTTCTATCCATTTTGAGTTAACTCTCACAAATATTTAGAGATGCAGGTCAATATTCATTTTTCTACAAGCAGATATCCATGTTTCCCAGCACTATTTATTGAAAAGGTTATGCTTTTTCCCATTTACTTGCTTTGCTCCTTTGTTGAAAATCAGGTGCTAGAGATGCATTGAGGTATCTCTGGATCTTCTTTTCTGTTTCACTGGTCTTCAGGCATATTCTTGTATGAGTACCAAGCTGTTTTTGCTACTACTACCCTATAGTATAGATTAAAGTCAGAGATTGTGATTCCACCTGCACTAGTTTTGCAGCTTAAGAGTGTTTTGGTCTTCTGTGTTTCCATATGAATTTTTAGATTGTTTTTTCTATTTCTGTAAAGTCTGCCATTGGGATTTTAATGGGGATTGCATTAAATCTATAGATTGCTTTTGATAGAATAGCCCTTTTTACTATATTGATTTCCCCAATCCAGGAGCAGGGAAGGTCTTTCCACTTTTTAGTCCTCTGTGATTTCTTTCTTTTATGTTTTGAATTTTCCTTGTAGAGGTATGCAGGGTCTTTGGTTAGATTGATTCCCAGGTATTTAATTTTCTGGCGGGCTATCATGAAAGGGATTGTATCTGTAATTTCATTTAATGTTATTTATCTCTGAACTTTTTCTACTGTGCCTATCATCATATGATATCAATAATTTGTAGATAATCCTTCAGTTATTTATGTGAAGTCCTTTTTAAAGGAATATCATATTCAAGGTCTTAGCAAAGCACTATGGAACTGGCTTAGTGGATAGACTGAAGTTCCTTTAGTCAGTAAGACTTGATTTTCTTACTTCTGTTTTCATATATGTCTAGATTTTCTCAGCTTTATTTTTCTCATGTTTAAAATAAAAGACTTACCACCATAGAAAAACGGGTAAAGTTTCTACGTAAATTCACCATTTCGTAAAACTATATAGTGACACAGGCACAAAAACTAAACTGTCAAATGGTAAGCATAAGAAATATAAAAACCATTTGTTACAGCACCATCTAAAATGGTGAAAATTTGGAAATAAGTTGTTACCCTAGCTGTAAGTATTTATATGATGGTGAACAATTCAACAGGAGATGTTATATCGTCATTGAAATGCTCAATACATATGGAAAACAGGCATCATGCCAAGTGGGAAAAGAAGCATTTTTTTAAATCACAAAATACCAGTACATATATCCTACATGAACTTGAAGAATATATTATTGTTGTTGTTGTTAGGTGCTGTCGAGTCGGTATCCAACTCATAGCAACCCTCATAGGGTTTTCAATGGCTGAGTGCTTCGGGATTGCCTTGGGAGTGGATTGCCAAGCCCTTCTCCCATTTTTGCTGTGCTGGGAATTGAACTTGGGACCTCAGAGACTGCAGAGCAGCGCTCTACCCACTGAGCTAAATCCCAGCCCTGAAGAATATATAGAAACTTAAAATATTTGTAAGGGCAAGAGTAGTTGGTTTTATGATTTTAGAAAATGTACCTCTTGAGCCATTTTAATGCTATACTTAAAAATTCAAATATAAATTATGACACAAAATAGATAAATTAATGATCACCAAGTTCCTATTTAAAATGTGGAGAATAATCTGCTTTTAATATCATCAACAATACTAACATGATTACCGGACTACGTCAAGGAAGAAAAGAGAATCTAGTAGAATAATTGGAGGTTTTATTGAAATGTTAAAAATTCAGTGTCTTGCCGGGCACTGTAGCACACACCTGTAATCCCAGAGGCTCTGGAGGCAAAGGCGGGAGGATCACAAGTTCGAGACCAGAGGCAGTCTGCTTTACTTAGCGAGACCCTGTCTCAAAAAAAATAAGTAAATAAATAAAAGAAAAAAATGGGCTGGGGGCACAGCTCAGTAATCCAGCACTTGCAAAGTATGCAGGAACAAGGCCCTGGGTTCAACCCCAGTACTGCAATAATAATAATAATAATAATAATAATAATAATAATAATAATAAATCAGTGTCTTGCCAAATGAATCTGATTAAAATACTCTCTTGGTGTATTTACAGTTAAAAACATGCTGGATAAATGAGGAAAGAAATTAAATAAATGAAGTGTTATTCTTTTAAGATGTGTGTATATTAAAAAATAATTTAGCCTGGTGTGGTGGCAAAAGTCTCTAATCCCAGCTATTTGAAAGGCTGAGATAGGAGGTTCAGAAGTTAAAGCCAGACAGGACAACATAGCAAGATCTTGTCTCAAAATAAAATAAAAAAGGGCTGGGGATATAGCTCAGAAGTAGAGCCCTTGTCTAAGATGCATGTGGCCCTGGATTCAATCCTCAGTACTGAAAAAATAAAAACAAAAAAGAAAGAATGAAGTTATATTAAACAGAATTTAGAGTTGCTTTGGTTTTTTCCTATGCACAGTCTAAGAAAAGCTTGTAAAAGAAAAAGAAAGATTGGAAATTGCTTCAGGACAACTTATGTTTTAGACAAAATGTTAAATTAAGCATTGCTTCAATTACTTCCATTCAAATCATCCTCACAGTGTGTGTGTGTGTATGTGTGTGTGTGTGTGTGTGTGTGTGTTATTAACATTGTGAATAACATTGTGAATTCTTTTCCTAAATGGGCTAATCCACCACATCTAATCTAGTAGTGACTTGATTTTGCTGTGTTCCTTCAGGAATTTCATTCTCCACATTGCAGTAGGAATTGTCTCTTTGAAAAGCAAAATCATCATCCATGATTTTTCCTCAAAGCACTTCATTGCTTTAGTTTTGCTCAGAAAATAATTAGCAAAGTTCTCATTATGGCTTTCAAAGATTCAATCTTGTCTCACTCTAATTTCAACCACTAATTTCCCATAAATGATCCAGCATTCTTTGTTCAAGTTCTTTCTTCCTTCAAGATTTTGCTTGTTATTCTCCCTGAGTTCAGAATGATACCCCAATTCTTTGGCCATTTGCTGAATATGTTTGTATCTATTCACCCTTGGGAATGCCATCTCTCAAACAACTTAAAAGAACTCTAAGGCAGATAACCCACTACATGTCTGTTAGCTTGTTGTGCTGTGGTGGAAGCTTGCTTGTTGTTATGAGACTAGAAGCTATGCCATTAGTATTTCAGATACCAGCAGGGCCACCCACAATGCAGCTGAGCTTCCAGACTAAGACAGACTAGAAAGAAGGGGCTGACAGCCCACTCCTGAAACAAGTAGCCATGGAAAACCCTATGAAGAGCAGAGAAGTTTGTCAAATATAGTGCCAGAAAATGAGACCCCCAGGCTGAAAGGCATTCAAAAGATGACTGGCGAAGAGTTGCCTTCTGAAAGCAGAGTCAACCTTAATGATGGGAATGTAGTAAAGCCTTTTGCTGATGTGGCATGATTCAAAATGAGAAGACCCACAGTGACTACAGCAATGAATTCAAACATTAAAAGATCATGTACATGGCACAACGTTGGGTAGTGTCTTGCTGTGTTGCATATAGGGTTGCTATGAGTCATATCTGACTCAGCTGCACCTAACAATAACAATCTCCAGAATATGACAATTAAAACTCTAATAAAAATTATTACCTTAAAAAAACTCATTGCTCTCCATCCCGTTGTTCTTCTCACTTTCCGAAACAGTTCTGGCACTGCTTTTTCTTGTCTTTAGTTTCATCCTTCATCAAGACAATGCTCCATGTCACACATCTGGGATGGCAATTTCTGTCAAATAAAAACATTATGGCATGTGTTTTCCACCTTATTCACTGGATCTGGCAGCATGAGTCTTCTGACTCTTCCCATAAGTGAAAATGATCATGAAAGGTACATCTCCTTAATTGATTCAGGACATCCAGGCAGCTACAACAGGGCAACTAAAGGTACTCCTGAAAGAAGACCTCCAGAACTGCTTCAGAAAGCAGCAAGAAAAATGAGATAAGTGTGTTTGAAGCCAGGAAGTGTATTTTTAGGGGGATTAATGACAAAGTGTCTTTTACTGTAGTATTTTTTTAATTTAAACATTCACTGTATATTTTGATCTGACCTCATATGTCTGTAAACTGGAAGAATGAATGATGCCTGATAGAAAATTGTGTATATAATGCCATTGAAACTTGATTCTTTCAATTACAGGATTTTGAAGATAAAAATGAATGTGCAATGAAAAATATCAAAGAATGATCAAACTTAAGAAGAAAAACATTAAAAGTTATTCACTTTTACAAGTTCTATAAAATATATTCCTTTAAAGTAAAGAATATGAGCCAATATTTGACTTTTAAACAAACTTCATATATATAATTAGCACCTACAGTGTTTCTGAAGAATAAGAAGGCAGTATATAGAAAGAGATGGAAAACCTTTGATATAGTTATCCCACACTGCTCACACATCCCAGTAATAATTCCAAATGATAATAACAAAAAATAACCAATTGATACTAGAAGTCAAAAGGAAGAAAAAGAGATATCAGTGCTCTTATATCACAAAATTGGAAGGACAGGAAATTCAGAAATAGTGTTTTGCCTTTGAAATAATAATGCATAAATCAATAGAAATTATTATATAAAATAAAAACACATTAAAAATAGAAAACAAGTCAGCCTGGCCCAGGCCTCTAATACCAGCAACTTGGGAAGTGGAAATAGGAGAATTGCTTAAGGATAAAGGCAGCCTGAGTGAGACCCTGTCTCAAAATAAAAGTAAAAATGAAGCTAGGGGTGCACCCCAGTGGTAGAGCACTTGCAAAGTATATGCAAGGCCCTAGGTTAGACCCAGAAATACTGCTAAATTAGTGATGATGATGATGATGATGATGATGATGATAAAATTTTTAATTAAATGAATTTAAATTGTATGTTCAATTTAATGACAATTCTAGGAGAATTCTGCTTGAGCTTATTAAAATCAAGATGAGTAATTATAAATGTTTAATGGTTCATGAGAAAATAACTTGTTATTATTTTCTTTTTTATTTTTCTTTAATTTTATGGCAATGTTGATAAAATGTACACAATAATTTATATGGTAATAATATGTTTTAAAGTGCTGATAGTAGTAAAATTGTGTTAATACACATGTCTAGTAAGCTTTTGTTGTAACTCGCTTCATCACAGGCATTAGGAAAATTACAGAAATTTAGTATGTTCGTTTAGGACAGAACATATTCAGTCAGATCTGAGAATTGGGAACTTTAGAATATAATGTGTCCATTTCTCAACTCTTGCCTTTGGCTGGAAGTGCTTTTGCTTCTATGTCTGATAAAATATGTAAATGAGAATAGAAATTGTTTTCATTAAAAAAAATTGTAATCTTCTGTATTACATATTAGTTTTTATCAACACAATCACTGCAATATTCCCTGTCCTAAAGTAAAAAAGACTACCAAATATTATAAAAGAGGATTTTTTTTGCAACTAATAAAGAATATTTTTGTGGTTTTCCATACATCTCAGTTTTCTTAGAGCTCAGCTAACCATAGAAAAACAGGAGACTTAATGCACATTTCCCTTTAATTATTTGTGGTCATGAAGAACCATGATAGCACTGGTACAGATAATCTGAAAACCTAATGTAACCTGTAATATAAAGTCTTTCCCACAGTCAGTCATTTCTAAGAGTTAACACAGTGTTAGTCAAGCTGAGTGACCCAAAGGCCATCTTCTCATTTCCCTGGAGGTATGCTGCAGGGAATGCAAATGAGGGTAAATGGCCATTGAAGCAAGCAGGAGAAAGAGAGAAAGCTAATCTCCTCTCTTGACGTTTAGTTTCTAAATGATCCAGAAATAGCTGGATATTCATCACTTATTTTCATCATGTTGAAACCAGAGCCTATTTGAAGACACACTTTTAAAGAAATCATGTTGGTTTGCGGTATGGTTTGATTTACTAATTATCTACTATATAACAAGGATAACATAAGCATTAACTTTCAAGAAAGAAAAAGACTACATTCTTCGTTCCCCAGGGTTGGAAATCTATGTACTATTGTTTTACAGATCATAATTTAATAGAAAGGAATTATAATTTAATTGAATATAACTTGCTTATGTTCTTTTCCACAGCTCATTTTCTGTAGTCTGCAGACACTGGTTACAATGAAAAGACCAACAAAATGCTCGTGGATTTTATGTCCATGGCTTCTCCATACATGTGATGAAAAATGAAATTGTGTCCTTACTAAATTTCATGTAGTTACTAAAACTTGTTCTGACTTAATGTACAATGTTCAGTATAAAACTGAATGTTGACATTTTCTATAAAATATGAAGAAAAATCTTTATATTAGGAAATATTTTTATTTCTTATAAACACATGGGTTGAAAAATTTATTTTTTCCTTAAACAGAGTGATATTTTACCTTAACTATTACCAATGCGGTTAGATAAAATAAACCTATTAGAGGCATAATAGATTAGAAAAAGTAAAACTATCTATATTGGTGAATGATACAGGATACCTAAAGAACTTTTGATAATCAAGAATAAAATTGAACATAAAAACATTTGGCATGTAACAGGATGAGGAATATGGAACCAAAACATAAAACAAACAGTAACAAATGAACTTAAACTTTTAACAAATGGATAACACAATCACATTGATGGGGGAGAACAAGAAAGCTAATTTTTGGAAATTGACTAGATAGTCTGGGACTAAAGACAAACAAATAAGGTAAGGCTAAAATAGAAAGGGATTGGATTAAAAACAGAAGTAATAATTTAAATTCACAGTTTTAGATGTTGATACAAATAAATATAGAAAGAAACACCTTTAATTTTCAATTACATCTTCTAAAGTATTTTTATATGTGAGAATAAAAATGGCACTATTATATCAATAAAAAATAAGAATTATAGTTTTTTGGGGGTTGTATACATAAGCACATGGTTTAGAATAGATCCATATATTTCCTAACTTTATCTTCTGAAGAGTAGAAGCTAGGATACCCGGTAGCAATGAGTACATATAGAACTCGTCTTTATTTATCCATAGTATTTTGCAGTAAGGAACCAAGATTCCTTAGAGAAATTGTTTATGCTAAGACAGAGGGAA